>PVJS01005032.1:0-66077 GCA_004027185.1 Glis glis
CGGTGGGGGCAGTGGGGGGCGGTGGGGGCAGTGGGGGGGCAGTGGGGGGCAGTGGGGGCAGTGGGAGCAGTGGGGGCGGCGGGGCGGTGGGGGCAGTGGGGGCGGTGGCGGGAGCCCCGTGGACCGAGCCCTGCGCGCCCTCCCTCCGCGCCCGGCCGCGGTGCCCGCGCCATCGCCAGCCCCGGCGCGGCGACAGACGACTTTTCTCACTTGTCAGTTTGCTCGCGCGTCAGCAGGGCGGCTGGTAAGTGAGGGGAAGCCGCGGCGCCTCCCCGCCCGCGCCCGCGCCCCGCGCCCGCTCACTTTCTCCCTGGACTCCCCGCTGCTGCCCTCCCCGCCCAGCCCTCCCGCTCTCCCCGAACCCCCGGCGGCCACACCGCTCGCTTTGTTTCGGGGGGCAGCGCTGATCCGAATAGACCCGAGGTGCAGAGCACGACTCCCACTGCCATTCCCGGGGATGCTCGGGACCACGGCTGGCCTCCGCAGCCGCCCCCCGGGCGCACCTGGGCCCGGGGTCCCCAGCGGTCCCGGCCGGCTCTAAGCTGGGCTCGGGCGCCCACGGGGAGCGCACCCACCCAGAGAGACGGGCGCCCCCGGACCGGGACCCCGGGCGGGACCCCAGAAGAGGCTGGGAGGGGACAGCCTGCACTCTCTCCGCCTCACCCCCAGTGAGAACCTGCAGTTATGGAGTCCCCGACCAAGGAGATTGAAGAATTCGAGAGCAACTCTCTGAAATACCTGCAACCCGAGCAGATCGAGAAAATCTGGCTTCGCCTCCGAGGGCTGTAAGTACACCGATTCCCTTCCCGTTTCCCCTCTCCCAACCTTATTTTACTACTCCTACTACGTACCCCACTCTGCATAGCCCTTTAAGTCCAGCCCTGGAAGTTCCACAGCTGTTTCTCTGTTGATTACAGTCACTGCTACCGTCCTCCCAGCGTAGGGAAGGCTGGCTTTCTTAGGATGCCTTCCAAGTCTCACCTTTGGGGAAGGGGAGATGTCTTTAGATGAGTCATAGAGGAGTACAATATCGAAGGAGGCGTTTCTGCCTTTTTTGACCCAGGGAGAAAAGTTTGAGGACCTTGGTCAGGGACTTTTAATTAAAGAAAGAGTTTTTGTCTGCAAACTGCTTGCAAGCACTTTGGCGGGTGGGGGGAGAACTCTCCAGCAGTTCAACATGCATTCTGGCTGCTGGGTCCTTTTCTCTCTCTTCCTAGCTCAGTTCAACTTCTGATATTCTCTTAGGAATCTTTCCAGCAGAAAAATGCTTACTAGAAGGATGGGCTATTTTGGAGAAAGTGGGGGGTCAGAAGCAGTTTTGGAGTTTCCTAGCAACCTTTGAAGAGCAAAAATGAACATTTGTCTTTAATACATTGACAGAATTCTAGTTGGCCTGATGGACAAAGAACTCTGAATTTCAATCACTTATTGGTTTGGGATACTGAGGAGAGGTGACCTCCATGGTATTCTCTCTCTCTCTTTGTGTGTGTGTGTGTGTGTGTGTGTGTGTGTGTGTGTGTGCGCGCACGCGCGTTCATAAGCAATGTGCTGCTGGCCACCTCAGTCCGAAAGCTGTCAGTGACAGCTGTTCAGTCACTGCTTGGTCCTCAGTTGACCAGGCAGCTCCCAAAGGTACCTTCCCTGATTACTAGATACTCATTTTTATCAGATATTTGGCATCAGAGATCTAGTGTGGTTTAAAAAATTAGTTTTTCTCCAAATATGCTCTGTAGACATTCTGTTCCTGCCAAGGGCAGTGATAGGAAAACCAGCTCCTTGCCAGTTTTTGTTTGCCTGTTTTGCTTTCATTGCTTTTCAAAGCATCCACATGCACACAGAAAGCAAAACAGAACAGATCAGACAGGCACTGATCCACGCTAGCTTCATCTTAGGGGAGACCACATCCCAAGAGCATGTTCAAAGTTTCTCAGGGGAAGCAATGAAGAAGTATGTATTTCTTTAAGGGTTCCTCTTGCAAGGGACGATTTGTAAAAGTCATTCCATCAGTGATTCAAGTGTGCTTCATGCCACTGATCTCATGCGAAACCATGCCAAATAATTTGATGTTTGACGCCACAAGTAGAGGCTGTAAACTTATTTGGAAGTCTCATCTCTGGCTGGCAGGCTGTGCCGACAGTTAAGGGGCCTGCGATGCAGCAGCTCTTCCCAAGTGATGTTTATAGTGAGCTCAAGCTCCATGTCGTGAACGTTACATCCGACTGTACTGTGCTGCACGCAGAGTTTGTGGTGTTTGCAAAGTCAGTGTGACAGTGTGGCAGACAGCTTGCCTTCCTGACTTAGAGGACTCATCCACACACTGTGGTATCACTTCTCCTGGGCTGCTTAACAGTTCAAACCCATTCCACGAAGCTACGCAGACTAGAGAAAGTGCTTAGCCAGATCAGCAAAGCTGAGATGGAACTTGTGGGAACTTGTGGGGAAAGCATTTAGCACGCGCATGCACTGCCTTGGAACTTTCTCAGTTTCCTATGTCAGGCTTCTCTCCCCAAGGTGTTGCAGTGCGGTGGAGTCACACTTTCATTTTCTAGCCTCTCCTATTCACCCAGAACCTGGTGCCTTTGAACATGCAAGGTGCAGGTCGATTCTTCCCTGATGTGTTTTTGAATCCGTCTTCCTGTCCTTCCTGCTGAAACATGCTGCTCAACAGCAATCCTTGGAGATCTTTAGCTTCATGTTCCAATTTCAAAAGGATATATTAATTGTTATAATACAGTTTTACCACTGTGATGATTCTACTACCATTGTTACTACCACTTATTTTTTCTTTTCTTTTCTTTTTTCTTTTTAACAAAGCAGCAGTGCTAGACTAAGCTGCTAAAGACTCTGAAGCCAAAGCACAGGCTCATTTATATCCCTTGGACTAGCACTTTAGCAGTCCACAAAATAGAAAGCGTTAGGAGATGGAAGGGTGCATGTATATTTGTCCACACACCACATTGTCAGCAAGAGAAAGAAGTTGATCTTTCAACATTTTCAAAAGAGTCAATAGCTACAATTGAATTTTCATATCAATTTATTACCATGACACCCTTGTAGAAAGGACTTTATAAGTGAGCACAGATGGTCAGGAATTCAGTTGATCTGGCCCAAGAGCACGTGAGTTCAGGATCTGATCACCTCCTGCCTAGATTATCCAATGGTATCACTTCTTCTTGTCATGTTATCTCTGCTTATATTTTTAGTTTTTGGTACTAGGGATGGAACCCAGGGGCATTTTACCCCTGAGCTATATCCCCAGCCCTTTTTAAATTTTTGATCCTAGCTGAGGCTGGACTGGAACCTGCGATCCTCCTGTCTCAGTCTCTCAAGTGCTGGGGTTAGAGGTGTGTACCACCATGCCCAGCTTTTGCCTATTTCATCTACTGTTGAATTTTATTTTATTTATTTATTTATTTTTGCAGTACCGGGGATTGAACCCAGGGATGTTCTACCTCCGACCTACACCCCTGGCCCTATTTTTTATCCTTTATTTTGAAATCGGGTCTCACGAAGTTGCGGAGGGCCTCACTAAGTAGCTGAGGCTGGCTGCGAACCCGGATCCTCCGGTCTCCACCTCCCAAGTACTGGGATTACAAGTGTGTGCCACCATGCCTGGCCTTGTTGAATTTTTTATATCCTTTATTAGGATGTAAGTTCTGCAAGGAGAGATACTTTGTGTGGCTTGCTCTCACTGTGCCTCCAATACCTATAACAGGGTTCGGCATAGGAGCTTAATCAATAGATGATGAAGGAAGTACACATTTGCAAAGCGAAGATAAATACACATTTGAATCAGTCTATGGGCCTTGAGACCGGTCAACATAATGTGCTCCAAGCTAGCGGGGAACAGGTTTTAGTAGCATCATTATCCAAACTGGGTTGGGAACTGGGCAAGATGTGGCAAAGCCACGACCCAGGCTGAGTCCCCTTCTGTTCACTGAGATTCTCTATTCCCTTCCCTCATCACTACCTTTTCTGCACTGGGGAGGAGTGGTCTTTACCAGCAAGAAGATTTCTGTGGTTATCATCTGAAAAAAAAAAAACTACAGTGAAGGGATTATAGGAGACAGTCCCCTATCCTTTCCAACCCCACCAGTCCCCTACTTTATCCCTCTAGCACTTCTCCCCATCTGAATACTGTAGAGTTTATTCATTTGTTATTATTTGCCCCCTCAACTCCAATATAAGCTCCTTGAGGGAGGTTTCTTTTGTCTCCTTGGCTCATTGGTTTATCCTTGGTGCCTATAATACTGCTTGGTATATGGTAAATTAGCAACACTTACATGAAACTCAGAGCTGTTTCACATGTTTCTTGAGGAAAGAAGAAAAACTCTTAACCCAGCATTGTGGCATTATCAACATATAAATAGTTCATGAGTTTTAAACCCTGTCTACCTCAGCTGCGACTCTGACAACCTACAAGCAAGGGTAGGTGTTACCACTGTGGTGTGTTTACTCTCTGTCCCTTAAGGGAGGTGTTGCAGAGAGGATTCAAGTGCAGTGAAGTTTCTCAGCTGCCCTCTGCAGCCCTACCACCTCATACACACGTTCACATTTCTCTGAGCCACAAGAGAACAAACACAGTGCACCAGAGCTTTCTGAGGTCAATCTGTTGGGGGGAATGCTGGCCCCTTACTCTTCTGAGGAGCCTCATTTTTGCTTTTCTATAAACTTCGGCTGTGCCTCATGGCCCAGTCTCAGGTTTCCTTCCCTGGTAGGAGTTGGTGGAATGTTAAAGAGCCCTTTCCAGTCCCCTTGTTGGTGATGGGCATTCTTTATGCACTGATGAGGTGGGGAAGTCATGGCTGCTTGACTTTGAGCAAGTGGGTCCTGACTTGGGTCTTAGGTCCTGACGCAATGACAAAAAGATATTCCTATGCTATATTTTTTTAATTGGGAGCAAGAGGACAGGTTTCACTTATGCCTTGACATTTGTTGTCATAATTATAATTATCTAAGCTTTTATGTATTCTTTTTGCCCAACTATGAGGTAGTCAGTGTAATACATTTCATGCTTATCCAATGCTCTAAGAAGGTGATGAGTTTTTGTATTGTCTAAAGTCATATGAGTACAAAGGCAGGTATATGACTGTTAGGTTAATAGACTGGAACAATTATTGTTTTTGTCTATTTAGTAAGCCCCTCTCCCTTACTATGGTAATAGACCCTGCTCCCCACTCTACCCCAAGCCCTGTCATAGGACTGGGCTCATGAACCAGAAATGGGCAATCCTAGAATTTCACCTTCTTTGAAATAGTGGCTGGTGTCAGGCAGGGCACAGATCCCACAGAGGAGCATGGAGTCCTTCAGTGACAGTTCTGCATTGACCTTGGGAGACTGACACTGTCCTCTTCTTCTGGGCTTTCATGGTGATTACCACTGGCTCCATTTCCCTTTGTGAGCCAACCCGCCAACCCTCAGAGAGAAGCAGAGGTGGGAAGATGGATTGGGAACCTCTGGGTCAGCTCCCAGGGGCCCAACTCCTGCAGATGTTGCTCTGATTCTGCCAGCGGAACCAGCTGCACAAGTCATTCAGGCTGTTTTTGTTCAGGCTGTTTTGAGTTTCTTTTCTCTGAAAGAGTTTTATCTAATACCCTGCTGATGTACAGAGAACTTAAGTGGCTCTTTCAAACTATATAGCAACAATGCAGGGTAGGGGGATAGGCAAAGATGCCTGTATTTTTGGGTTTGTATTTTTTTATTTGAGCCTTCTTACTCTGTATTTTCTTTCTATTTGTCTGAAAAAAAATTTTTTTTTTTTTTGTGGTACCGGGGATTGAACCCAGGGGCGTTCTACCTCCGAACTACACCCCCGGCCCTATTTTTTATCCTTTATTTTGAAACCGGGTCTCATGAAGTTGCGGAGGGCCTCACTAAGTAGAGAGAGAGACAAGGAGAGAGAGAGAGAGAGAGAGAGAGAGAGAGAGAGAGAGAGAGCTGAGGCTGGCCGCGAACCCGCATCCTCCGGTCTCCGCCTCCCAAAGTACTGGGATTATAAGCGTGTGCCACCACGCCCGGCTTCGTTTGAAATTTTAAACAATATAATTAATGTTCAGTTAACATGAGGTTTCTCAATTAATATTTGTTGAGTATCTATTATATACCAGCCACTTTGCTAAGCCTTGTATATGCAAAAGGTCAGGTAATACTTACCTGGCCTTTATCAGTTCATAGGCCATTGAGAGAGAGAGAGAGACTGACATGAATACCCAGATGTGATGAGTACAAATACAGAGGGATGCAGAGTGAGCTACCTGTGCCTGGGGGGCCAGAGAATGTGTCACAGACTGGGTGGGGTCCTTAAAGACACAGGAATATTACTTTTACTTATGTCAGCCTGTTTGCAAAGATGCAAAGAAGCCTTTTGCAAAGATGTGGAGGAAACATGATGTCATCCATTCAACCCAGAATAAACTGGCCCAAAGTTCTAAGCTGTTTTTCTGGGCTACTAGAAAAGCATGGCTTGAATCCTTGTGAGCTTCTCTGTGCTCATCTCTCATTGATAACTCCCAAAGGACAAGGTGTGGTTGGGTTTCTTTGCTGTCATTCAACATGGAGCTACTGGACAGAAATCTCCCATGTCACCACAGCAGTAGTTGGTCCCCAAACTGGTCAAGGTATAGAGTTACCTTCCCATACAAATCAGTCCTCAAAAGTCTTGTTATTTGCCTTATAAAGGTTTCTGTGTGGCATCCTGTTGTGTTCGTGCAATAGTGAGGAGCAGATAGAAGTTCATGAATGGAGAGAGCAGTGTGTGCAAAGGTGTGGAATCAGGAGACACCGTGGCACGTCGAGGAAGAGAGAGAGGTGAAGCTGGAAAGGAAGGTGTGGGCCAGGGAGTGACACATGGGATTTTAACAATTTACTTCTTGTTTTACTCAAAATTAAACATGCTCATAGTTCAAGGAGGTGGGTATTTGAGCACATTTTACTACATAATAAAAAAGTGTTATGTTCTAGACATTTCCCTTGAATGTCTTCCAGAGAAATCTTTTGTTTTTTTTAAGGAGTTTCCATTTTATCCTCTCAGTTATAAATAACTTTTTGAAAGATTTTTGGCTGAAGAATAACAAGATGAGATTTGATATTTCAGATCATAATTCTGGACAAAGCGTAGAAGACAGATTAGACATGAGAGAGAGGCTTGGAGACCAGTTGGAGAAGATGCCTGAATTGGGGAACACATTTGAAATGAGAATTGACTGAACTTAGATTTGGGCAAAGAAAGGGAAGGAGAAATTGTCCTCCAGTTTGTTTTGGCCTGGAGATGTTAGTGAATCTCATGTCATTTGCTTTGCTTAGAGACCTGGGAGAGAAGAACAGGTGTCAGTATAGCAGAGCCATAAACTTGGGTGTAGACATGTTGATCTGGTGACCTCGGGAATGTCCCAGTAGCTGTGGGTGACAGCGGTCTGGAAAGGTGGAGAGATCTTTGCCTTGGAGCTGTGGGACTGAGAGTCTTAGTTCTGAGTTAAAGCCCTGCAAGCAGGTGACCCAGCAAAGAGGGCACTGACCTGAATCTCACCCAAGTAGCCATTCCAGAAGAACAATTTTAATAATTGTTGTTTATTTTCCCCAGATCACATCATTAGCATATTAGTAGGTCCTCTTACCTTCTCATTTAATTAGAAATGTCAGATGGCTCAACACATTTTTATTGGGCTCCTCTTATGTACTAGCTATTAGGAGCTTCAGAAGGGACATGAAAATATCAGGAGAAAAGTGTGTTGTCCTTAGGAAACTTAAAGTATAGTTAGGGAGGCAAGATCTTACACATGTGAAAAGTTAAAAAACAACAATAAAAAGAAGGGCAATAACTAACTGCTAAGCGAGTGAGATTGATAGCTGCTGCAGCTGGACATGGTGGCGTACGCCTGTCATCCCAGTACTTGGGAGGCTGAGACAGGAGAATCACAGATTTGCGGCCAGTCTCAGCAACTTATCAAGGCCCTCCACAACTTGGTGAGACCCTGTTTCAAAATAAAAAATAAAATCAGGCCAGGGGTGTAGCTCAGAGGTAGAATGCCCCTGGGTTCAATCCCCAGCACCACAAAAAATAAAATAGATAGCACCTGCTTGGGTTCAGAGATGGCAGACATCTGTGTTTAAGGGTCTGATTCTGAGCATTTCACTTCTTAATAAAATCAAGTTAAGTCATTCTGAAATGCATTTCAATGTATATTAAAAGACAGAAAGTGGTGAATATATAAAAGCATTTCTAGATTGTCCCATTTAGAGTTAAAATTTCTTTACTTAAATATGAATGCAGTTTAGTGGTACATCATCACTTCTTATCATAATTTGGTTCTGTTAATTTATTAGCTAATTATAACTCAGTATTTGGCAGCTCTGTGCTTATTATTTTGGCCAATCTTTACACACGACTGTCGGTTGGGAAGCAGCTCTAAACAGAGAGGTCTCTGCATTTCCAGTTCCAGTTTTCTCTGTATTTAATTTTCTTTGGCTCATAGAAAACTACTTTCTTCAGTTCCAATTTCTCCATATGGAGGGAAAGTGCTTCTATGACCTACCTCATGGCTTTTTGGAAATGACTAAGAAAGATAATTGTTAGATATGAGGCACATAAAAAAGTTTGGTGACAGCTTTCAGAATGACCACCACAATTTCTCATCAGTAATAAACAGTGAATTCTATAATAAATGGAGCACTCTAAGTTTGGAGAAAGTATACTGAATCCACATAAGGCATTGGTGTTCTTCTGGGTCCTATTGGAGTGTGCTCTTTAAGTTCTCTTGACAGCTGTTATCAAACAAAATAAATGAATTTTAATGAGTGCAATGTGGAATGATACAATGGTGTGAAATTAGGAAGGAGATCAAGAGAGTAATTCAATTGAGAAGATAGAAAATTGATAATTATAGATAATGACTTTTATTTATATATTTGAATGAATATGCACACATCCATATACAGGACACTCAATAATCATTTGTTCACTTAGCAACCATTTCTCTAGCACTTACCATGTCCCTAACACTGTGCGAGGCACCAGGGATATATTGAGAAATGAGGCAAAGACTCCCTCTCTCAGGGAGGGTTCAATCTACAGGTAGAGGCAAATATTAAACAATATTTCCACAAATAACTATTGCAATGAGTACCACAAAGAAGTACAGAATGCTGTTAACACTTTTAAGAAAGTGTCTAAACCTGGTCCAAGATTTAGAGAAGACTTCTCTGAAGAAGTGAGTTTTAAGCTGAGATATGAAGAATGAGTAGATATTAGTTAAGTGACAAGTCAGGAAAGTGTTCTAGGGTATTCAAGGCCTCAGATCTTAGCATGTGCAACAGAGACAGGAAGGAACATGGCACCTCTGAGAAAAAGAAATAAAGCCAAGTGGCTGTAGCAGAGACTGCAAGGAGACTGTAGGCTGGGGACACAGTTGGGGAGGGGGGCTGAGTCCTGGCCTAGTCCACCAGGGGGCCAAGCACAGAAAGCCATTGTTTGCAGGGATGGATTTGAGAATTTCTGAGGCGGCAGACCCAACAAGACTTGGATGTGGGGATGAGGAAGAAAGCAGAATCTAGAATAAGACCCAGGATTTTAGCTTGAATCCACAGGTGCTGTTTATTAGGTCCCATCACTGAGAGTGGGGTGGGGGGCACAGGTTTGCAGGTTTGGCTGTGGGCGAGAGCAGACTGAAAGAAGAATAGAAATAGTGACTTCATTTTTGCACATTCTGAATATTAGGGACCTAAAGGACATCCCTGAGAGGAGATACAGTGAAAGCATGAGCATTTGGATAAATAGGTCTGCAAATTAAAAGAAACATCTAGATTGCAGATAAAATGTACAACCTGACAAAGTAAGACGTGTGTGCCTGAATGATGCTAAATCAATAGTCCTGTAAATTTCACAAGTAGAGAGAATAGTTTAGTGTGACAGCCTAAATAGACAGAAGGGGTCAAGAGACCAAAAGTGTATATGTGTTTTCTCATTGGCATTTCCTTCTTCAAAATAACGGGGAAGCCCAGTTATGACTCACCGTACATGGCTTTGCTTGAAACTCTTCTATTGTGATTTGGTATAATGCCCACAACAGCATAGGTTTGGCACAGAGATGGAAGCCTGGGCGTAGGGAGGACCCTTCCCAGAATCCCAAGAGCATAAAGAGACGATGGTCCAGGAAGTTAAATAGAATGGGACACTTATCAGAGACCTCTGGGAGGTATGGGAGGAGCCAGGCAGCTGAGACCCAAGGCCCAGAGCCCAGCACACTACAGAGAGGCCCAGTGAAGCTTCGCTGATTGGAAGCCCTATAAATAATACTGTTGATCCAGATTCCAAACATCCCAAATCCTTAAATCATCAGAACATATCCCACACTCCAGAGACACACCTAGTAAATCCAGTAGTGAAAATTAAATCTTCGAAAGTTATTTCCAAATCTGTTTTAGAAGTGGTTTAAATTTAGACTAACATCCCACCACATTTTCTTTACCTCTCTGACTCTTGCCTAAGACGACTCTGAGGTGTTATACAATACCTTCAAATTAAGATCTATAAACATATTTTTTTATTTAGTGTAGAGTACTATACACTATTCCTAATAGTCATTACTAGAAACCCTGTCTAACCATGAGGAACTATAAACATTTTCATAAGTAGGGTCCTGTGTAGATCCATTGTGAGATGTCAGGAATAATGATCAGAAATTAAGCATCATCATATGGCCGGGTGTGGTGGCGCACGCTTGTAATCCCAGTACTTTGGGAGGCGGAGACCAGAGGATCCGGGTTCGTGGCCAGCCCCAGTGCTCTCTCTCCCTGTCTCTCTCTCTCTCTCTCTACTTAGTGAGTCCTTCCGCAACTTCGTGAGACCCTGTTTCAAAATAAAGTATAAAAAATAGGGCCGAGGGTGTAGCGCGGAGGTAGAATGCCCCTGGGTTCCATCCCTGGTACCGCAAAAAAAAAAAAGAAGAAGAAATTAAGAATCATCATAAATGTTGTTTAGAAATGCCATTTTATGGCTGGGCGTGGTGGCGCACGCTTGTAATCCCAGTACTTTGGGAGGCGGAGACCGGAGGATCTGGGTTCGCGGCCAGCCTCAGCTCACTCTCTCTCCCTCCCTGTCTCTCTCTCTCTCTCTACCTAGTGAGGCCCTCCGCAACTTCGTGAGACCTGGTTTCAAAATAAAGTATAAAAAATAGGGCCGGGGGTGTAACATGGAGGTAGAACGCCCCTGGGTTCAATCCCTGGTACCACAAAAAAAAAAAAAAAAGCCATTTTATCTATAAAAGCATTTATTGAAATTAGCCATTGTTAGAGAAAAATGAACAAGAATTGTTCAAAGCAGCCATTTCTGGGAGCTCTGGCATAGTTTTAGTGAAAGTAACTACATAGCTCAGGAGAAATTTGGTCCCAGTGTTCAGCTGATTTCAGTTGGCAGCAGAGCTCAAAATGGGCCTGAGGAATGCACCTGCTAGTTGTTTTTCCTTTTCCTCTGTATTTTGGACAATGACATCATTTTGCCATGTTTAAATTGCTGAGATTTACAGAGTCTGTGTCCAGCGAGGCTCATGTGGACGATGCTACTATGAGACATAATTTTAGAGGAAATAGGAAGGTCCTCCACTCCCAAGGAGCTGCAACATTGACTGGAATCCACCTGGAAGTGTAAACGGCCAACACTGCTTCCTTCCAGGCCAGGCTCTGATGCCTTGGGAGGGAGGGAGGGCCCAAGCATGGAGAGAGGGAAGAGTCCTGCTGGAGGGGCCAGGAAGGCTTAGACAAATTAGACTGTCATTGAAGGGAAACTTGTCAGAAGATACAGTTTTTGTTCTGGCTAAATCTACATTGAGGAAAAACAAAGTAGAGAATCTAAACAACTCTCTGAATAATTCAATTAAAACAAACAAACCCTACCCCTCCTCTAATTACAAGAATAAGAGTGAAGAGTGAGATTTTTGTCTTAATCCTTTGGATTTATCCCCACTTTGGCAGCACTGTCACAGATATTAAGAGAGATTTCTGTTTTCAGCCTTTCTCATTGATGTTTGTTTAAATAAGAGCCAGGCTCCCCGGAAGGAGGTCACCAGAATCTTTTCCATTCCCACCCACACAGATTTGCTGCACTCATTACACAGCAAGTGGTTGTAAATACGTGAATAGAGGAATAAATCATTTATGCAAAAAGCATACTACTTCTACACGCGTGACATTTACTTTCTATTTTCTTTCTCTAAAAACCTTCTCATTTTCCCCCCTTGGTCCCACTGATTAGCTCACTGCCCAGATTTAAGCAATGAATTTTTTAGCTGGAGGAAAAGGAAACTGAGTTTGATCTGCTCAAGAAACCTGGCTTTCCACAGGAAGATTTCAGCTTTCTATGGGGGAAGGATCCTATTTTGGGGCCTCCTCGACAGTAATCCAAGTGCTGGAATTTTTAACCCAGGCTCAGGAGAGAAGCAGGCATGAGCTAGAGGCTTGGGTTTCTGTGTCTGGCCAGCTGTCTGCAGGCAGATGAGGGACCTGGGAGAACAATGGAGAGGGTTTGTTGGAGGAGAGCAGGAGCCCAAATACAGTGTGGACTTGCTGGATCCATTGGTGTTCCTGGGTCCCAGGAGGGGCCTCCTGCGGGGCTGTTTATTTTGGATTAGGTGACCTTCTCCTCAAAAGTTCTCCACTTGCCACTGCTCAGCCAGCACTAGATAGAAAGACACCCTTTGCCAGGAGTGAGTAGAAAATTGTCTCATTTACAGCTCTGTTTCAGATGAGCATTCTGCACCCTTCCCAGTCACCATCCCCAACCGCAGCCCACACGGACAAAGCTTTCCTTCACTGGTGTCATCTCATCACTCTGGCTATACCTACTGGAGTGCTTGGTCTTCGGGAGATGCCTGTCCCTGAACAGGAGCATCCTTTTCTAAGAAGGCCTAGAGGGCATGAGTCCACAGAACAGTGTTTCCTAACGTAGAAGTCTTAACCAAAAAATCCTGTAGAAAACTTAAACACAAACTAACCCTTTACTAATTAGTGATTGGGCTGATCCAGGTCAAAGTGAGTTAATGTCATTTTGTTATTTATTTTGTCTTGCCTTGGATCTTAGGTCGAGCAGGAAAACAGAATCGTTGTGCATGTGGAATTTTATTTTGTAGCTCATCAGTTAATAAATACTAGTAGGAAAAGAGGTTCTTTTTCTCTATTATCTTACTCCCTATCCCTACATACTCTGGTGGAAGATGTCAAGAAAAAAAAATTTATGCATATTTTTTCGTTGGCATTTATGGGTTTAAAATATGGGAAAGGCCAGCAAACAATCGATACATATAGCTGTGCAAATCTAAGTTTTAACATATCCATCACAGAAATAAAATCACGGTGGGGGAACGAGAACAAATGTATAAAGACCTTCCACTCCCAGCAATCTGGAGTTTAGTTCATACAAATGATGTAGAACAAATTCAGTAGAAGTTTCTAGACATATCCAATTCTGTTTGGTCTGTATTGCACATGCCAATGAAAAACAAAACCAGAGGGTCAGATGATCATTCTGATCCTGGCTCGTTTCATGGTTATTTGGGGCATTTTATTATCGGTCCACTTTCCCACAAGTGAGACAGAAGTGGTCTGTCTCATGAGAACATGGAACATGTACTTAGTTTTTCCCTGAGTCTGTCCCTCAATGTCCTCCTCCTTGAGAGACCTGAGTGCTGAGAACCAAGCTCTCCACAGCTGTCTGACTGTGTGTTGGCAGCCATGGTCCCTATGGGCAAGGATGGAGACCGGATCATCTCCAGCATGAGTCATTGTTACCAGAAAGCCTGGGCAATGCCAAAGGCAGAGCTGGGATGGTCATTGTGTACGTGCAGTTGTTACATATCCCACTTCCCAAACCCAAAAACCATCTTGTGCCCAACTGGGAGGTGTCTTGCTGTCAACTTAAAGAAGAGCACCAGTTTTGGGTTTTCAACGCCAGCTTGTTAGAATATTAAGCCTTTTTATAAACCTCATTACTGCAGCACCCATATGGCTCTTGCTCAAAGATACTCACTTAAAAAAAGTGAAAGACTGCCAGGCGCTTCATGATTTAGCATCAATGTTTAATCGACTCTCACTTACCCAGGCTATTAGAAACATTTCCCAAATCATCTGTTTGACTTTGCAGTACTTGATACTTATATCTGACTGCAGGTGCACCCGGTGCTTTGGGAACTCATAGCTACGAGAAAGCAACCGAAGCCCCTTAAACGCATGCTGGCTCTCACCTCACTCTTGCTTCTTGCTGTCTCTCTGCCTGTCTCCACTCTGCCCCCAGGTAGGTCACCCCCCTGGGGTTGCACTGTTCATCCTTTCCCTGCCTGACTGGGGGCAGGAGAGGTGAAATGAAGTTCAGGATCTAGAATCTCTGCTAGATGACAGCCATAAAGAGCCCCGGGGAACCTTTTAATATATTGGGGTCAGTTCTTCTTACTCTTCGATGATGCTTCTGTCTCAGGATCCGTTTGTCAGAATATGACCAGCTGGATGTAAATGGACCAAAGCCTTGGAAGGAAGGTTTACCAGCTCATTTCCCTTGTTTCAAACACAGGCGCGTGTGCATGTACACGCACACACACACACACACACACACACACACACTGCATTTGATACTGCTAGCCACAGTTCCATTGAAATATTCAGGCCTTAAGCGGACATTGATTTTCAGTGAAGACCAGCAATCTTTTAATTTGCTTAAGAGGTAAATGAGTGTGGGTCAATCAATAATCCTAGTTGTAGCACATGATATCTGTGTATTGAGTTATAGCTTCCTGAGAATGCTCAGGGGTGCTGTGTAAGCAAGACACTAAGCTCAGTGCTTAGGGAGCTACTGATAAAAACAATTTTTGTTGAAAATAATTTTAGATGTTTCCAAGAATTATTATGATCTCCAGTTCATAACTGCCCAGTTCTATTTTCTTTTTTTCCTACCTTCTGACCAATGGCCCACCCTTGGCATTGGAGGGAGGTGTGTCACTCTGCCAGGTTAGCTGGACCTTTGCCAGAAAGGGGGGCAGGGTATACAGGCTGCAGGGTCCCTCGGGCAGGGGGAAAGCTGAGCAGGGTTTTGTCTCATCCTCTTCTTATTGGGACTGAGATTAGCACCTGCTTTCTTTGTGGTTCAAGTGTTCCAAGGTGAGAATTGGGAATATCCATTTTTTTCATGCTAGAAAAGCATTCTTCAACTTTTTCCTTCACTTTTAAAATTACTGAAAGGCATTTTTCCCAAACAAAATTTAAAAGCCTATTGAATTATAATGCCATTCTTATTTATGCAGTACCATTGTTCTTAATACACTAATGGACCCCTTCTTTTACATTTACTGGATACCCAGCTATATGCTAAATGTTTTATGGTCACCATCACATTGAACTTTCACATTACCCTGTGAAGTGGGTATTGTTGTTATTCAAATTTTATAGAGGAGGAAATTGGTGATTGGAGAAGTGAGGTCAGTTGCTAAAGGTCCCACAGCTTATTGGACACATTAAGTTGGAGAAGAGCTTTGAGCTCAGGCAAATGATCTTAAGCATTATGTTCTAATGCCTCTCCTTAGAAAAACAAAAGCAAATGAAGCACCACTTATGTATCTGTGTGTGTGTGTGTGTGAGAGAGAGAGAGAGAGAGAGAGAGCAAGAGAGAGAGAGAGAGACAGAGAGAGAGAGAGAGAGACAGAGAGAGAGAGAGAGAGAGACAGACAGAGAGACAGAGAGGCTGATATCTTATATCTTAGCCCATTGGGCAGTTCAGTTTGCACAGCACTGCCCAGACCCTCTCGGAGGGGCTTTGCTTAGCCTGGCCTCCTGGAGATGAGCTACCTCCTGCTAAGCATGAAGCTGGGCTCTCTCCATCTCCCACACTGTGGCCAGCCTAGCCAGCTCCCAGATCACAGCAGCTCCTGCTCATTCTCTGCTTTCCACATCAGCTCAGTCTAGCTACACGGATCTTGAGATTTATGCTGTATTGGTTCAAGTTTTAGAAAACTGTAAATTTAAAGTAAGTTGAAAAACAAAACAAAAACATTCCCTTATGTCTTTCAGGTAGTGAGTCAGAGATAAGTTCTGTAGAGGTTTTTAAACACAAAAGGCCAAGAATAAACTGGGTTTCTTTTCCAGCTCATTTCCTGTGTTTGGATGGGAAGAGGCCAGTATGCCTTATGCTTTATTGTTGTTGGTTTTGTTTGTTTTTTGTCTAGTATCTAAATTTCCTCCTGGAATCTTTTGACTTCTTTGCATAATTTCCCCAGTTTTCTCTCAGGGCTTTAGAATTTACTCTCGGTCTCAGACACTTTCAGGTTCTGTATCCTTAGGCAAGTTACTTAACCTCTCTGAGCCTCACTTCCATCAAGTCTACAGTGGGTTAAACCTAGGGTTGTATGCAGTCAAAGCCCTCTGCCCCTGGCTGCTGCCTCGAGATGTGTGATGTCACGGTGGCAGGGTGCAGGTGAGAGAGCGAGTGCTCAGTCTGCATCCATCCAGCTTTTCCAGGGAGGGCAAGGCACTGTTCTAGGTACTGGATGTGGTGGGGAACCGCACAAAGAACCTGCCCCTGGGGAGCTGAGCTCAGGTGAATTACCTCATTCATTTCTTATAGCCAGGTCTCAAGAGAGTGCTATGATTATTCCCACTTTACAGATGAAGAAACCGAGTCTCAGAGGGATTCCATAACTGGTCCAGCATTATAGCTTTAAGTGCCAGAGACAAACTGGAACACAGGCAGTTTGCTCTCTAGCCCAGTCCCTAACCACTGGTTTAGTGGACCTTCCTCCCTAACTTGGTGATACAATCCAAACATATAAATATCTATAAATATCACTATCTATATCTATATATGTGATAATGTATATGTACACATAGTTTTAGATTTTTCTAATTATAATCATAACATTCATTCTTTAGAAAAATTTAGAAAATTCATAAAAGTAATAATGAAAGGAGAGATCCATTATCCAAGTATCCTGGGGTCATGGTTATCTTTTAGTGTGTTTCTTGTCTCATGAATAGATATCAGCACATACCTGGTGAAGGTCCACTCGGGTCTGTGCTGCATTCCTCTTTCTTCACCTAATATAACTTAAAACCCAACATGTTTTCATCTTAACAGAGATGTAACAGGCCATAGTGATTTGGAATATGAAACCTCTGTGCTCCTTTTCGGTTTTGTTTTTAAACACGTGGCGTATAACTCCTGATTAGCAAATCAGTGGTCGGGCTCTCTGGGAGCAGTGACTGTAACAGGAAAACAGGTGCGGAACTAGGAACTGGGAAGCATTATGCTTCCTGGAGATGCTACAAGGAGATGTAGCTTCTTTTCCCAGCTCTTCCTTTCCTCTAATCATCTCCACTAAAGAACCTGTTAAACTCTTTTGAGGGTCTTTGGAGTTAACAAGAATGAATACAAACATGAAAGTAGGGACATTGGGTCAACATGCTTTTGTAGCCATTTCCTCTTGAATGTCACTATGACCTAGGTAAAATAGTCAGGGCAGATGTTAGTATCTCCATTTTTTTTTTTTTTTGTACTTGGGATTGAACCTAGGGCCATTCTACCTTTGATCTATACCCCTAGCCCTATTTTATTATATTTATTTATTTATTTATTTATTTATTTTTGCGATACTGGGGATTGAACCCAGGGACATTCTACCTCCGAGCTATACCCCCAGCCCTATTTTTTATCCTTTATTTTTAAACCGGGTCTCACAAAGTTGTGGAGGGCCTCACTAATTAGCTGAGGCTGGCCGCGAACCTGGATCCTCCGGTCTCCACCTCCCAAGTACTGGGATTACAAGTGTGCACCACCACGCCTGGCTTATTATTTTTATTTTGAAACAGGTCTCACTAAATTGCTGAGGGCCTCACTAAGTTGCAGAGGCCAGCCTCAAACCTGCAAGCCTCCTCTCTCAGACTCCCAAGTACTGAGATTACAGGTGTGTGCCACCATGCCCAGCTACTATCTCCGTTTGATGGATCAAGAAACCCAGTACATAAGTGATCTGCCCAAGATTAATTGATGAGTATAAGCAGCAGGGTTGGGCTATGCCTGGGCCTCTTTGCTTCCTAGAGAAGTGCTCAGCTGAGCCATTAGCAACTTCCTAATGCATTGCCAGCATTTGCTTCTAGACCTTCTCATTGTCTCCTTCCCCACTTTCTTGTTAGAATTTTATTGGTGCAATGTAATTACACAACATAGGGAGATTAAAAGTTACACATTCATATATGTGCACAGCATCTCTTGGAGTGGTTCTCTCCTAACCCCATCACATCACACCCCTCCTCGCTCCTCAATCTTCCATATCTTTCTAAAGGAATTAAAGTTAGAATATTATAGTGATATTCCTTCCCCACTTCGTCAAAGACCTTATGTCTGATTTCATGGTTTAGCTGCATGATTACACATTTATGCATAAAGAGGAACATCCTGGGGCTGGGGTGTTGCCCAGTGAGTGGTAGTGTGCATGCTTAGTATGCTCAAGGCCCTGGGTTCCATACCCAGAACCCCTCACCACAAAAAGCATATCCTTAAATGGACCTCAGTGGTAGATGATGGGGATAATAGTGATAGTAGTGACAACACAAATAACTAATTATTGATGATTTGATATGGCCAGACAAAAGAAATATTTTACAAGTCTCTGCCTATTTATTCTACCACCACCCTGTGAGTCTTGTAGATGGAAGGGCTAATATTTGAACCCGTATCCTGCTGTTTTTAAGCCCAACCTCAAGCACCATGCCATCATTCCCAAAAGGGGGAGGGAAGAACATAGGAGCAGAGACCTCAAGCCCTTGAGATGCTATTTTTCACTATTAAAGTTAAAGTTATATACATCAGACCACAAGAGAACACAACAATCCCAAACTTTTCACTGGGTTTCAAAACCCGTAAGTTTCACCGAGGGAACCCCTAGAAGTGTTGATCTCCATGCCTACCCCCACTAAAGTTATCCCTTTCTCCCACTGCCGGCCACAGCCCTTTTCTGATATGTGTTTATGCTTCTTTTCCTACAGGAGAAAATACAAGAAAACATCCCAGAGGTAAGAGTATCTTTTTGGGGCCATGGTGGACTGAATCATTGGTGGCACAGGTCTTGGCAAGTCTGGTTTGTGGTCGATGGAATTTGTAATAAACAGTCTCTTGGTTCCTTCTCAGCGAGTTCCCTGCTTTATCTCCGAATTGCGATTGCTGCTGTAATTAAAAATTGATTGCTGGCATCTAGTGTAGCCCAGTGGGGTGGACACCTTCACACCAGAGTGGCTCCTGTGGACTCAGGAGCTTGTTACTGCTGTGCTGTTTAGTGATTTCACTAAAACCTCAGCCAGAGAGGGATTGGGCTGGCAGGGGCTGAAGGTTAATGGGTGGGGAACACAGAGAGGTTTTTAAACATACTTTTAGTGTCTGGATTCTTCATTTCAAATTCTTCTTCACTGACAAAATGCTACTGGGTTCAAAGCAAAGATGCAAAATTCTTCAAGGGTCATGGCAGTCTTTTGGTTTGACTGTGGAAAAAAATAATTTGGAATAGAATACCACCTATCATACCGTCCATGTAGCCACTGCGTGGGGACGTGCCTGTGTGATGAGGCCCTGGCCTGGCTCTGGGCTGTGCTGTTCAGGCCCTTTGGTGGGAGAAGCCTTGAAGGGATCAGGTGGTCACAGGCCCTGGCCTGCGTGGCTCTTACACTTTGGACTTGCATTCTTTGTATTTATAGTTCCAAAATGATTTCCAAGGTCTTTGAGTGCAAGTCCCAGCTCCAGTGGGGAGCCCATTCTCCCCATTGGAGCATGTACATGATTTCAACTCCCCATTAAAGTGCCCTTCAACAGATGTTGATTGGTGATTTGGAGGAGTAGCGTGTATATTTGTGCATGCACACAAGTTATGAACATGGAGAGGGTGGGTAGAGTTACTAAATAATAGAAAAATGAAATGAGGTTAGGAAATGTCATCTGTGCCATGGTGGAAATTTTTCCTGGTTTCCCTTCCTCTCTCCTTCCCTCCCTTCCTCCCTGTTTCCCTCCTTTCCTTCTCTCTCTCACTCCTTCCTTCCTTGTACTATAGATTTCTTTCTTTCTTGTATTGGAACACTCAGGGGTGTTCTACCACTGAGCTACAACCCAGTCCTATTTTATTTTACTTTTTATTTTGAAATGGGGTCTTGCTAAGTTACCACATGCTGGCCTCGAACCTGCAATCCTCCTTTCTCAGCATCCCAACTACTGGAATTACAGACCTGTGCCACACCACTGTGCCTGGCTTGGTTCATCTTTCTTAATTAAATATATTTAAGTTGTACAGCATGATGTTTTGACATATAAATAATTATTACAGTCAAGTAAATTAGTATATCCATCACCTCACATATTTCATTCTTTGGTTTATCTTGTATAATTTTCGTTTATTTTTACAATGATTTGTTTTTGTAAATTTAACTGGACAATAATAGCACACAAGGCTTCCCATGACCTCTTATTTCTCTAGTGTCATCTCTTGCCACTTCCAACGTCCCTCTGTGTTCTCTAAACTTGATCTATGGCTTTCCAGCAAAGCTCTGATTCACAAGGTCCAGATGGTCACAAATACTCTTAGGAGGAGCTTTGGTAAACTTTTAGCCAATGTATTAGTCTGATGTTTATCCAAAGTTGTAGACCTTGTGTGTGCCAGGGGGCTTTTCCTGAGTGAGGTGGGACAAAGTATATTAATTTCAACATTACTCAGGATACCAATCAGGCCACCAGGATGGATAAATATTGCCTGCCATGATAATTGGGTTTTCTCAACATACCGTGCTGACTCTTTCCTCTGTGTTTTTGCATCTACTGTTCCTTCTTCTGCACCTGAACCCTGATCCATCTCATAGGTAATGTTCTGTGTCTGCCTTCTATGTGCACATGTAGCTGCCCTCATCTTTTGTTCTTCTTGCCGGATGGTGGGCATCTTGTGGTGCATGTCTCCTGAAGCCTTCATCTGCCCCAGTGCCTGGAATATAGTAGCTCCTAAGTAAATGTTGTTGAATGAATGACTTCTGTCTGCTTCTTTTAATGACTGAACTTTAAAATTGTTTTTAAGACCATTGGTGATGGCAGCAGTGAGAAGCGCCATCATGTAAACTTAGTACTGAGTTGATGAAGATATAAACCCAAGTTATTTTTCCATAATTATAGGCTACCTATTTAGCATACCAGGTAACATCTTGTGACTCTTCCCCAGGGCTTTTCCAGGAAGTCTGAATGAATTCTGGAAGGGACAGAATTGGAATGGCATGATCCAATGAAAATCTGTATAACAGCACTGTTTTTCATGGTTAATATACTTAATAAAAATAACGTTCTAACACTAGCCACTCTAATATCAATGGCTTCTCATTAAGGAGAAACTTTGGGAATATAAATAATGCAAGAGCCAAAATATTTATTCTACGTTATTGAGAAGAGTTTGGAAAGCACATTCCAAAGAAACAGGATTGCTTGAGCTTTTTGTTCACCAAACATTTGAAGCCCACATTCCAGATTTTAAAAAATACGAATGCAATTAACATCTGCTAATAGGCTTCAACAGTGGCATTTTTGGATGACCACCTTAATCTCACTTTTTCTAATGAGCATCATTGCTTGGTAGAGATTCCTATGTCCTGTGGTTTCCAAATAAAGTCAGTAGTCCCAAGGAGTTGTATTATAATATCATATGCAGAGTAATGCACATGAGTCATTGTGAGGAAAATGAGCTAAAACCTTCAGACTTTCTGGAGGCTGCTGTGCTCTTCTAAATCTAGTCAGTTCATACAGATCGCTAAGCGCTTCTGTCTTGTTCAGGTTCCTTGGGACTCACAGTAGTAATTGCATGTGAACCACCGAGCAGTAGTAAGTTAATCACTCAGGTTAGAGAGCAAATAGTCTTCGATCATAAAAAGTAATTTATCATTTTCACATGTAGTTAACCTGGGGTATGAGACACTTCAGAGTTGTCTCAAGTTTCTTTTAAGGAGAGATAAATTGACAGTTTTACAAGAGAGCTGCTCAAACCTGTCAAGGTTCAAATTACTCTGTTGGTTTTTTTTAAGTGTAGTTTTGCATATCTGACATGAATCCTACTGCAATTTTTATTATATCATAAATAAAAAACAAGCCGGGCATGGTGGTGCACACTTGTAATCCCAGTACTTGGGAGGCTGAGACTGGAGGATCTGGGTTCACAGCCAGCCTCAGCTACTTAGTGAGGCCCTCCACAACTTAGTGAGACCCTGTTTCAAAATAAAGAATAAAAAAATAGGGCTGGGGGTGTAGCCCAGAGGTAGAATGCCTCTGGGTTCAATCCCCAGTACCGCAAAAATAAATAAGTAAATAATAAATAAATAAACAAATGAACAAATAAATTAAAAAAAACAGAGCACCTACTACCAGCTTCACTGAAGTCATTTAAAGTGCAAATTAGTAGAGGATCAGTTTGAGCTCTTCTGTTTTAATATTTTTCATATGAAACTGATCCATATTCTACAAATGTATCATTGAACCACAAACCATTCACAAGTTAGTGGCTTAAAACAATCGTTTTATTTTGCTCACAATTTTTTGGGTCAGGAATTTAGGAAGGACTTGACTGGGTGGTTTGAATATGGTCCAACTGGTGTCTGCTGAGGCTGCTGGGGATAGAGGGTCCTCTTCAAAGATAGCGTCTTCATTCACAGGTTAGGGCCCCAGGTGCTCCTTGTCTCTCTCCCCACCTCTCTTATCCCTCTCTCTCTTTCTGTCTCTCCACATCAGTTTATCTTTCAGGATGTCTCCTTTGCAGCTTGGCCTTCTTACTGCCTGATAGTCTCAGCGTGGTTGCACTTCCTGTCTGGCCTCATGGGTCACCTGTCCTGAGACAGGAAGTGGAATCTGCTAGTCTCTTAATTGTGACCTGGCCCAGGAACTGGCAGTGTTACTTCTGCTGTATCTTAACATTCAAGCCATCACTGAATACACCCAGATTCAAGGTGAGGGGACACAGATTTTATCTCTTGATGGAAAATGTGTTTTACAATTTGTGGACTTTGTTAATCCATGCAGCAAACCTTCAGCCTTTTTCAGAATGATCATGCTGGAGACCTTTCTTGGGGGTCTGTAGACTCAGAGTATGTGGGTTCTCTTGATGAATGGTAGGCAATTCTAAGGGTATTTTGACACTCCAGTCAGGTGCCGGTCTGTTTGGATGTATGCTCGCCTCATTGAGGATTCATTCGGAGTGGGAGTAGCTATGGTTCCTTTTTCATGTGAGAGACAAGCAGACCAGTATGGCCCCAACTGGTTAGCAGAATTGTAAGAGTAGTTATTTGGCTTTACTTACTCATTAGCCAAATAAAACTGGTGGCTTCTTGTAGGAAAAGAAAATGGCTTTTTAATGGTATATTAAAAAGCTTTTGATCACATAGTTTGGTAAAAGGGGGAAGACAGCCCAGTACACATAAATGATTTACCTTTGTTTGCAATTTCCTTGATGTTTCATTTCATTTCATGTGTGCATTTATTTACCTTTTAAATCTATGTTAAAGAAAAAGATCCATTTACTTTCAAAGTATACTATATAACTCAACAGAGGTCATTATCTTTCTTTAATTCATAAAGTACAAGGAAGATTTTAGCCCAAGGGAATGTTTTCATTATTTTGATGCTTCCAAGTCTCACCTTTAGCATAAGTAGAAATGTACTCATCTCTTCCAAGACCAGAATTTCAATGGGAGGGGTGACATTGGAAGTGTACCTTCCTGGGTTAGCAAGGGCACTATTAGGTAGGAGGTGTCTCCCTGTACTGAGTACCTATCACCCTTTGTGAAGGCTACCTGCTAAGCAGTTGTATCCTGGTGTTAGCAGGTGCATCTTTTAACTGAGTTCCATGTTCTTCCCAAGATACAGTAACCATTATGTCCCAAGTCTTCAATTCTATGAATATTTCAACAAAATTGACAAAGGTGCATTAAAATAGGTTGGAAATCATAATATAGAGATTATATATTATATTACTTAATGTTAATAATTATTTTAATGAATCATATATTATATTTAAATTTTTATAGTTGTTCCACATCTATACAATAGAATAAAATGGACTAGGGCTCATCAGTAAATTCTGAAGCTTTTTCAGCATCTTTGAAGTAGGATTGGTGGACTGTTGTTTACTGCCTTTGCAATAAAAAAAACGGAAGCCAAATACTTGCTGGGAAAGTTATCAGGAGTGACATAAAATAAGTCAAAGTGCATGTTTTTCACATTTATGCATAACCAATCTTGCATTCTACTACTTACTTGGTAGCACTGATGTTTAAAGTGTGAGAATTAGTGGTGACATCAGAGGCAAGAAGATCTTCTATGAGATAAAGCCCTTAAAAATATTTTAATATATTTGTGATGATTGAGTGCCTCAGCCATCGGAATATGTCCAGTTTGTATTCCAAGCTTGCCAGCTGAATCTGGGTGTGTTCTAGTAAGCGATGACAGGTCACCAATCTCAATGACATGTGTGGGGAAGGGGAGGGAGTGGGTCAGATCCAGAGAGAAACACACCAAATGTTGTGCGCATGAATATTCCTATCACTCTATGCCTGACTATGATACATAATTACAGTGCACCAATACAAGTATATTAAAAACATCTTCCTGAGCCCAGTGTGGTGGTGCATACCTGTAATCCCAATACTTGGGAGGATGAGACAGGAGGATCACAGGTTCGAGGACAGCCTCAGCAACTTAGTGAAATCCTCAGCAATTTACCTAGACCCTGTTTCAAAATTTAAAAAAAAAAGGGCTGGGGATGTAGTTCAGAGATAGAAGGCCCTGGGGTTCAATCTCCAGTACCAAATTTTTTTTTCCTGTATTTGTGATGACTAATAAATTCTAAAAGTAGTAAGATCAAGTGCTTCAGCCATGAGGATATGTCCAGTCTGTATTTCCAGTTTGCCAGCTGAATCAGGGTGACTTCATAGCGAGTGGGGTCAGGTCAGTGTGTACAGAGGGAGCGGCAGTAGCGGTCTGGTTGGAGCTCCCATGCAGATGGGCACTGATGCCTCGCTCACAGAGGATAGCGCACAAGGCAGTGGACAGAGGAATGGCCTACAACTACTGTGATTCCATGTGATACGAGCCCAGGATAAAGGAAGGTGATTCAGGGAGGGTCTGCCTGGACAGTTTTGGTCAGAGTTCAGAGTATCAGGCAACTGTCACTCACTTGTCTCTTCCTCACTCAGGCATCTTCCTGCATGTCAGCAGGATTCTGGGGAGTTCAGGTGCAGGGATCAGGACTCAGAGGGGCTGTGAGCAGGAGGTAGGAACTAGCTGTGAGGAGAGGGTACTGTGCTATAGGAAGTGGGTCAGACATTGAGCCTGGATGATACATTCAGGTACTGGTAGCAAGATTGACCTTGGCATAGAGCTGTCATTTTCTGAGTCAAGAGGGACATCTAGGCACAGTTCAGTCTTCTTTTCTCTTTCATCTTCAGTGTCTGATAATTACTATCATTCTTTGACTCACCCAGGATCAAAACTTCTGAGTCACTTTGTGTTAGTCAGCTTTTCATCGCTGTGACCAACATACCTGACAAGAACAACTTAGAGGAGGAAAAATTTACTTTGGCTCGTGGTTTCGGAGGTTTCAGTCCACGGTCAGGTCAGGTGGGTCCATTGATTTGAGCCTCAGGACAGAAGAGTGTGGCTGAGGAAGCTGCTTTCCTCAGTGCAGCTGGGAAGCAGAGAAGGAGGAGGTAGCCAGGGACAAGATAAGCCCTTCCAAGCCATGCTTCCAGACCTACTTTCTCCAACTAGCCCACCTCCAACAGTTTCCTCCACCTCCCCATAATCCATTGGTCCATGATGGATGAATCCTTTGATGAGGTCACAGCCCTCTGGAGACAATCATTTCCTGAAATCCTACCTCTGTACATCGCAGCCGTGGGGATCAAGTCTGAAGTACATGAGCCTTTGGAAAGCCTTTCAGATCCACACCATAGCACATTTTATATGTTCCTCTGCTCTATGTTTCTTCAACTCTAGCTTTTTGTTCTTCTTCACCTATGACAACCAGGTCTCTAATAGATCCTGGGCTTTTCCCTCCCACTATTTTTCTTCCCATGATCTTGTTCCAGTCTCATTATCCACTGCTCAGGGCATTGAGGAACCTCCTAACCACTCTCTTTACTCTGCTTTCTTCATCTTCTCCATCCTGCATACCCATGTCTGATGACTTTCCTCATGGCTCCTCTGACTGTTCCCTGTGTGTTTAGAAACAGCAATGACAACCCTTCATTGGTTTCCTGTTGGCTATTAACATTCTGTTTCCTTCTCTAGGATTTTATGTCTCTCTACATCTGCTTCTACCTCAACTTTCTTGCTTGGCCTGTTACTCTCTTCCATTCGCCCTAAATTCCCATTAAACTGAACACTTCACTATCTATTTGACTTATGTTTTCTTTTTATTTTTATTGTACTGGAGATTGAACCCTGGGGATTCTACCTCCAACCTATACCCCTAGCCCCTTTTTAAATTTTTAAAATTTTGAAACAGGGTCTCTTGAAGTTTCTGAGGCTGGTCTGGAACCTGCAGTCCTCCTGTATCAGCCTACCAAGTACTGGGATTAGAGGTGTGTGCCACCATGCCCAGCTTGCCTTATGTTTTCTATGATCCTTTCTTTACTCATACTCTTTCTATTATATTGAATGTTCTTATCTGTTGAAATCACAGATTTTCTTCAAGACCTAATTCCAATGCCATTGCCTCCCATGGAGCCTTCTTAGATCTTTCCACCTAAAGGAGTTATTGCTTTCCCAGTTCTTGCTGCTATAAATCCATGGAACAGAGTTTAGTTTGGTCCATGTCATTCTTCTTGGAACCCCATTGTGACTGCATTTTTTGAGTGAGGAATATGCTCTCCCAAAGCATTTAGTAAATGTGGATTCATAAATGAATGGGATTGAGCTCCTGCATATGTTTCTACCATGGGTCAGAACTAGAGTCAGAGTTACCAAGTGGAGCTGTGGGTGAATGAGCTCGGGTTGATCAATGCCTCATGCTTGCAAACAGCTTTGCAGTTCGTTGCATTCTCCCACATCCAGACTCTCATTTGGCCCTCACACCAGCCAGTGTGAAGGCCTGTGAGGTCAGCAAGACAGATGGCAGGATGGCAAGGACCAGAAAGTACGCGGTTGCTTGGATCATTGACTCTGCTTTTCTACTTCAGTTCCTCCAACATGGAACTGTCAGTTTGGGTGGAAACTCTGAGGATATTTTTGCTCAGCCTCAGTGCTTCAGTCTCTCCTTTCCCTCATTCAGACCATCAAGTCTGGAGATGTTCAGTGCAGTGCCAAATGTATTTGTTTGAAGTGAATCATTCTGAATATTTGATAACTGTGTGGCTATTTGTCATTCAGCTATTCTGTGGTGTTTTGCCTAAATGATTTTGAGAATCATTGTTTAGATTGCTTAGTAAACCCTAAGTGTGTCTTTAAGACTACCAATAGCATGAACACAAGGAAAGTCACTGTGCTTCAAAAGTGACACCCAGACTTTCAGTTGCTTAGTTGGCAAGTCACTAGATCCCTCCTGATCCTGGTGGTCCCCAACACTTAAGAGGCAGAATTGACTGGACTGATTTGGTAATTGTTGAGGTCCTCCAGCTTGGGGCCAAATCCAGCCCCCAGCAGCAGCAGCTTAAGAAGCAGCTTGTAGAATAGAGCTATCAGTGTAGAGCAGTAGTGTTCTCAACCTTGATGCTGTTGACATTGTCCTGTGTGCCTGAGGATGTTGGCAGCATCTCAGGTCTTTACCTATTAGATGCCAGTTGTTATCCCCACATATGCTGTAGTTTTGACAATGAACAATGTTCCCTGGAGGTCAAATTCACCCCTGGTTGGAAACCACTGAAATAGATGAAAAAAATTAAGAAACAGCTGTGGGATCCATCACTAATTTAACCGTGCCAAATCGCTCCTCTTTTGTCTCAGTGTCCTCACTTGTAAAGAGATAAGGTTGAACAAGAGGATGCATGTGGTTCCTTTTGGCTCAGAAACAATATTCTCTCCTTCTAATTACTTGGGTTTTTCCATGAGGAAGCCCCAGGCCTTTGAGCAACATTTGCGGGGATGGCGGGCACTCCCTGCCCTGTGGTGAATCACCAAGAGGAGCAAAATTGCCAGCTGGCATAGAGGTCACAGGGCAGGCAGCGTCCTCTGAGCCCCATGGTGATAGTCCTTTAGCCACTAGCCAGATGCTCATGGTTTAGAATACTTCTAAATTCACCTAATTAAGGGGAATGAATGATGGGAAGGACATTAAAAAGACGATTTGCCAAGCTTTGGAAAAGCGTATCCTATTCGTTGAATTTATTGTGTGCCTACTGTGTGCCAGGTGCTTCCCATGCTTTATGTTATTTCGTCTTCACCATGGTCCTGTTCTGCAGGTGAGGAGCTCAGGGAAAAGACATTACTTGATCGAGGTCTCAGAACAGAGACGTGCCGTGCCGAGGTGTAAAGGCACATCTTTCAGATGTTGAAAGCTTCTTGACTTATTTCCATCCCGGTGATTTTATACTTTTTTTTCAACAGCTATGGGGCCCCTCTATTTTACTTCCTCCTCAAATGCAGTAGCTTGAAGCTGAATAAAGTCAAACGGTCAGAAAGATGCACCTTTGGTAGTTCATTTCCCTATGCTGCCAATTGTTCTTTTCTTGTAAGGACATTTTATGTTTGAAAGTTTTTATAGTTGGCCTTAACCTAAAAATTGAAACTTTCAGGAAAGTTTAATGAAAAAATTTTAAAAAAAGCTATATTTGAGAAATGTGATTGAAGGAGGAAAAATCCTCACCCCTACCACCAGGTTCTTTGTTTTCGAAATCATCTATTTTTGTACTTAACAGCTTAGCATGCTTTGAAGCATTGTGATCAGTTACACATGAATACATAACTATGCATAAAAAACAAATAACAAAAATAGGATCAGATAGATGAAAACTTGTTCTGTGTTTTTCTATTCTCCGATTTAATATGATACCGCCTTTCCACAGTTCATGGGATCACTCCCTGACCTTTTCCTTTTGCCTCCCACAAGTGGAATCTGGATTGTTTATTCCTATAACTTTGGGCGATCAGGGAGAGGGGACCAGAAGGAAGAATTTCTAAGCAAACTGGAGGGAGCAGAGTAAGCTGAGAACACACATTGGAAGAGACATGTGTTCATCCATAAAATTATGAAAGTTTGGGGTAAAGATCAGGGGTTTGCTGGGCATGGTGGCACATGCCTGTAATCCTAGTTCTTGGGAGGCTGAGACGGGGGATTGCAGGTTTAAGGCCAGCCTCATCAATTTAGCAAGAACCTCAGCAACTAAATGACACCCTGTTTCAAAAAAAAAATGACTGGAGATGTAGCTGCTCAAAGGTAGAATGCCCCTGGGTTCAATCCCCAGTACTGCAAAATAAAAAAAATAAAATAGAACTGGCGGTATCGCTCAGTGGTAGAATGCCCTGGGTTCAGTGCCTGAAGGGGACAGGGGACAGTGTTCCCTTGTAAACTGGAATCTGTTTCTTCTTGGACAGATGGAAATAATATTTGCTTCCTAGGTTCCCTGTGAGCCAAGAATGAAAGTACATGTAAATCACATAGGAAATCTTTGTCACGTGGAAAGTGTTTAGTCACTGACTACTTGGAGCATCCCTCGGAGAGGATACCAGGGTCCATGGCCACTAACCAGAGGCCTTGCCCTTTGAAGTGGTGCCCATTGAAAGTCTGAAGTCATCTTAGAGAACTGATAGGAAGCAGACAGACTTTGCACTTTAGAGGCCCGGCAAGGGCAGGGCCTGAATTGTGTTTACTGATGGGTAGAATCAGCCTTAACAAGTGATTGGTGGCTGTTTTTGGGGACACCGGGAATAGGACGGAAAGAAGGCTGAGGTAGGTGGGGCAGGGGAGCCAGCCACACAGGGTAGTAGCCAGGGGATACTAGAAGCCACAGGGTAGTAGACAATTCGGAAGGGCCCAGTCTGGTGTGGCCACCTAAGATCTTTGCGCAGGAAAGCACTTATAGTTCATCTTCACTTTTACTTTTTTATTTCTAGGGAAAAATTTATATTCTGTAAACCATCACAGAGTAAATAGTATTTCATTGGTTGAGAGCCTGGTCTAGATGCAGAAAGCCTGGCTTCTAACCCACTGCTCCCTAAGTGAAGGTCACTTAATTGCTGTAAGATAGTGGTTTTCAACTGGGGGTGAAATTGCCCCAAGAGGCAATATAGAGACGTTTTTGGTTGTCACTTCTGAGAATGGGGGTTGCTACTGGTATCTAGTGACTAGAGGCCCTGGATATTGCTAAATACCCTACAATGAACAGAATAGTTCCACAGCAAATAATTATCCAAGATATCACTAGTGCTGAGGTTGAGAAACCTTATCTAAGTTTCACTTTCTTCTTTCATAGTACTTACCCTGTAGGATTCCTGTAAGGATTAAATGAGATAAAGATGAAAAGCAAGAAGTGTACTTTCTGGCTTTTAGTAAGTGTAAAGAATATTTTAGCTATTATTATTATTAATGTTACTATTTTTGCTTATAATTCATTGTTTATGTACCACCTTTATGGATTACATTTCATAATCTGTGTAGCTAACATAGAAAATTCTACGTTATTCATAGTCTATTCATAGAAAATTTATGTTTCACAAGGAAAAATTTTAAAGTGCTTTTAATCATGCACTGAAAGAGATTTTTCAAGTTGGTGGAAGTGATAATATTGTTTGGTTTATGTAAACATAGTATACTCTATCCTGAAATGAATCTGAAATCATAAGTTCCCTATGCTATTGTATTCTACTGGTCCTGAAAAAGCATAAAATTACAGATCTTAACAGAAACACTTTGGTATTCTTGCAGATTATTACCTAGGAGTCAACAGCACAAGACAAATTTTCTGGGAAATGAAGTTTCATCCTTTACATGTGGGGGTGCAGAGAGTAAATTACCAGAGTAATTTCAGCGAAAGGTAGTCTACAAAGCAAGCCACAATATAAATGGGATTGGATTCCTACTTTGAATACCCAGACAACAAAATTATCCCTTGAAACTGATACCAGTCCAGTAGCAAACACAGTCCCTGTGAAAGCAGGGCAGAGCGTGGAGTCACAGCAACTTGCTTTCTGCTGTGAGTTCTTAAATTGCCGGTGTTCTGCTACGAGGGGACAGGGTCGTCCCCATTTGTCTTCTTGCTCTCTATATAAGCATAAATGAGGGATGTGTAGGTTGACTTTTCTTTAATCATTTTATTAATCTTTAAGGTGTTTTATCACTAGATGATTGTCAAAAGTCTCAGGATTAGCACAGCAAGTAAAGAGCTTAAAAAGAGAAACTGGTTTGTACAGTGTGTACTGTGAGATGCATCTCCTCCACCTGTTGTTATGCCAAACCTTTGATAATTTTTCCATTATTTTGTGATAATTTTACTAACTGCTGGTGTACCATGTTGTTAGTAACAGAACTATCTTTGGTAGTCACCACTGCTCACTCACCACCTTTTATCAAGGATGAAAGGTATGTGCCGGGTGCAGTGGCACATACCTGTAACCCCAGTACTTGGGAGGCTGAGACAGGAGGATTGCAGGTACCAAGTCAGTCTCAGCGACTTAGTGAGACTCTTAAGAACTTAATGAGACTCTGTTTCAAAGCAAAAAAAAAAAAAAAAAAGACTGAGAGTGAAATGCTCCTGGGTTCAATCCCCAGTACCACACACACACAAATGAAAGATAGAAAATTAATGGTTTTAGTAATACCAACAGTACATGTTTGATGGGCAAACAGAAGCCTCATTCCTTCAGAGAACATACTGCTCCTCTTTGGGAATGAAGGTACTCAACAGTAACAATGCAATATGAGTGGTGCTGGTGGTACTGGTGGTACTGGTGCTGCTGGTGCTGCTGGTGCTGCTGGTGGTGCTGGTGTTGGCCCGTGAGCACAGCCATGCAGTAAGACTGCAGTTTGTGCTCATTAGAGCATGCTAACTTCCTACTTTCACCTATTTGCTTTACATTTGCTTTTACCCCTGCTAATTTCACTGAATTGAGAAGCATTTAGTAGCATAATTTTGGGATTTGACAGATGAGGTTCTGATGAAGCCATTGTAAAGCTTAAATTGCTTCCTGTTTAGCATCATTATTGTGAATAGAAATAAATTTTCCTTAAATTAGTCTCTTGTGTGGAAAATGAATTGTGTTTAAAGGATACTTTTGGTCTGTAGATTGAGGGGCAAATGATCCCTCTTCCTTGATATCAGTGACTTGCTTTTGCCATTGGTTTGTGTGGGATTGTAGCAGCGTAATTATACCAGAAGTCTATCAACAAAGCAATACAAGATTGACATTCAGAGCATGGATTTGGGGGTCTGAAAGACCTAAGCCTAAAACTAATTTTAACTCTTCTTTAACTTTGTGATTTTTCAGCCAGTTAAGCACATACTATTCTCAGGGTGTGGGCTACTAATAGTATCCAATTCATAGGGTTAGTATAAGCATTAAATGAGGCAATGTGTGTATAGCCCATGGCCCAATTCTAGGTATATAGTAAGTGCTTAATAAATATTTGCTGTTAATATAATGTTCTTCCTCCCAATGTACTTAATGGCCGCAGAATGCCATCCTCCATCATAATTAAGAGTGAAACCTTGGAAGTTCTCTGCAAAACTTGGTCTCCCTCAGGTATTTACTCACTTACCCAGAAGATTAAGCCTTCAGGATCTCATTTATCAGAGGAGTAGTTGGAATGGTGCCACCAAATTATGGGTGGGGTGGAAGAAGCTGCCACTAGGTCTATCTGCAAGACTGTGAAAACCAAATCCAAGTCTTCTGAAATATCCTAAAAATAAGGAATTCAACCCTTTTAGCCAAAAATTATAGATCCATCTCTTCATTGCCAGTCTCTTGGTCCCAGTATCATCCTCTAATAGGATCTGCGGTATGTGCAACTGTGGGTGGGGATCCACCACTCCCAGCACAGATATAAAAGGGGAAGGTCAGATTTGCAAATGAATGTCAGCATTATTTGCATTAACAGTACTGCCGAGAGCCTAGACAAAGAGTAAATTGCAAGTACAGTGTTTATTTTTAAAATGAGTTGTACCAACAATATTGAGTTGAGTGTATTTTATTTATGAATGTAAATTTTGACTTGTCTGACTACACCTCCAGACGGTTATTTTACTACATATTACTAAGTACAACCGTGGGATGGCCAAGCACTATGAGACATTAAACAAAGAAGCAAACATAAGAATAAGACTTGGTTTCTACCCTCAAGGAGCAAATAGCACAATGTGAGAGATATAGGGACCCAGGCGAGTAATTTCAATGAGTTCTTTGACAGAGGTGCCAAAAGCATAACTCTGCTTAGTTTGGGGGTTCCAGAAAAGGCTTTCTGGAAATGACACCTGCGGCTTAAGGATGAATAAGAAAAAACAGCTAGATATGGAAAGGTGGTTGAGTATATTATTTAGAAGGAATAATATGAGTAGTTGACGTTTTGTAGGCTAACTCTTTTTATATAGTTTTATTGGTGCATTGTAATTATACAACATAGTGAGATTCAAAGTAATGCATTCATACATGTACACATCACTTGGTTTATTTCCCTCCACATCCTACTCTGCTATAGGTAATTTCTAACACCACTCTTGTTATCTGAGTCCCAGTCCCTGCTCTGGATTGAGAGAGGTTTGCTATGCAAGGGTAGGGAAGGATCACTTTGCAATGGTCAATCTTGTGGGTGATCTGTGAGCTCACTGCCTTGGTTACTTTATTGAGGAGTAGATTATCTTTCCCCTAAGGGCTGCGAGCAAAGGAGAGAGCACAAGTGATAGAGACCTTTCTCTACTTGGCATGCAGTGTGGCCTCCTGGGCTGTGTGGCCTACTTGTTTGTCAGAATGGCCCATCCCAAAGAAACCAAGAATCCCTTTGAAATAAGAATCAGAGAGCAGATAAAAAGAATCTCCTACATCTTCCATCAGCGAGTAGAAATTGAAAGTAATGAGACATGTTCCTTCCTCTCCCGTTTTTTGAAAGAGTTTATGCAAGGCTGGTATTTTGTTATGGTTTGGGTTTAGAATGACCCCCCAAAAGCTAGTGTGTTGAAGGCATGGTCCCCAAGGCCAGAGGTTTAGAGATGGGCAAGGCTAGAGGAACTGGGTCACTGGGGTGTTGTCTTGGGAACTGCAGATGGGCCAAGTCCACTCCTCTTGCTCTCTGCTTCCAGCTGCCATGATGCGAGAGTGGCGCCCCAACACCATGCCTTGCCTGAAACTCTGAAGCTGTGAGCCCAAGTAAACCTTTCCTCCTCCAAGTTGTTTTTGTAAGACATTTTGGTCACTGAGATGAAAGAAAAAGCTGACTAAAATGTATTGTTTCTACCTGACATTTAATAGAATTCACCAGGGAAACCTAGATCTAAGTTTGGATTTCCTTATGGAAGGTGGTATTCAAACTGTTCTCAAATTGTATCAGAATCATCAGAAAGGTTTGTTAAAACATGAATTGTTGAAACACTATTTCCCCACGTTACCCTCAGTGTCTGATTCGGTAGGAAGGAGATGAGGCCTGAAGATTTGCATTTCATATGGTTCCCAGGTGCTGCTCATTAACACTACTAATCTGGAGGACCATACTTGGTGAACCCCTGCCTTAATGGTTATAGGGCTATTTGGAGTTACTATTTCTTCTTGAGTCATTCTTGATAGGTTTATTTCTCAAGGAATTTGTTCACTTCATCTCAGTTGTGAAACTCATTGGTATTATGTTATTTACTATCCTTTCATTTTTTATTTTATTTTTTTGTGGTACTGGAGATTGAACCCAGGGGCTTCTACCTCTGAGCTATACCTCCAGCCCTATTTTTTATTCTTTTATTTTGAAACAGGATCTCACTAAGTTGCAGAGGGCCTCACTAAGTAGCTGAGACTAGCCGTGAACCCGGATCCTCCGGTCTCAGCCTCCCAAGTACTGGGATTACAAGCGTGCACCACCATGCCCAGTTTTTAATGTCTGTAAAATCTGTGGTGGTATCCTTTCTTTCATTCCTGGTATTGGTAATTTATGCTTTCTCTCATTATTGCCTGATCAGTCTTGCTACTTGTTTACTTTTATTATTGTTTTAAAATATCTAACATTTGTCCTCGTTAGTTTTTTCTATTAATCATATATTTTCTGGATTTCTTCTGTTACACCATTTCCTTTCTTCTACGCATTTTGCTCAATTTGCTCTTCATTTTCTAACTTCTTAAGTTGAAATGGAGAGCACTGATCTTAAGCCTTTTCTCTTTTCCCATATAAGCATCTAAGCTGTATGATTTCTCCAAGCACTTTCTTCCCTCTGTACTTCCCTGTTGCTTTGTCCTTCTCACACTGGACTCTCTTCTTTGTTTGTCTCTCCAACCATCTCAATAAGCTCTATCATATTAGAGAGTAGAAGAATTCTTACAGAAGAAAATGATAGAGTTTGGTTCAGTTGAGGCCAGTCTGACTCCCCAGTTCCTTCTCCAATGTTAGAGCCCTCGTACACCATAAAATGGGTTTGCTGGGTCAGGTGGATGAATGAATGAGGCTGACCTGGTGACTTAGATGCCTCTTTCTTTGTCCTTGTTTCTTGCATATGTAGTTCTCAGAGTAGGGATTCCTTTTTTTGTGGTACTGGGGATTGAACCTAGGGGGGTTCTACCTGTGAGTATATCCCCAACCCTATTTTATTTTTTATTTTGAAACAGGGTCTTGCTAAGTTGCTGAGGGTCTCAAGAAGTTGCTGAGGCTGGCCTCAAATCTGTGATCCTCCCGTCTCAGCCTCTTAAGTACTGATATTACAGGTGTATGCCACCATGCCCCTAACACCCTTGATAGGTGGAAGAGTCAATTCTGAAGAAAACACTTTGGGAATAGAAGAATCTTTTTTTGGAAAGAGATTGTAAGTGGATAGCTGTGAGGCTGGCTTAGCACTGAGGGACCATTATTCCACTGCTGAGTTGGATTTCCTCATGCTCATTTTACCATGGGTCCAAGATGAAACGTCTCCCCCTTCCAGTTGGATTTCACAACAGACCAGGTGCATTATAGCTGAAATGTGGGATTGCTTTTCCCATGGCCTCAGTGGCAGCTGGCGTCCATTGCTGTCAGAGGCAAGAACTACCCTCTGCAAATGTACTCCACATGCTAGGACAGACACAGGATTCTTATTGTTAGAATTTGAGCTTCTGCGTCTTCAGAGACAAAACTCTCAAATGCATGGACTTTTGGGCTTTTGACAACCCATTTAAAGGGAGAAGAATTATGATACTTGTTCCCTCATTGGAAATAGGAGACTCCTTGGGGAATTTAGTTTGGGGGCCTATCATTATACAAATAATTTACAACAAACATTTATAATACAATATAATTTCTTTTACAAAGCAAAGAAGTAAGCAAATAAACATGACCGTGACTATGTACCCATAGCAACACCTGATGATGTGTGATCATGATTAAGTTCCTGGCACCAGGATAAATACTCTATCCACTTTTCTCATTTAATTTTTAATACCACCATTGAGGTAGGCATTGAGGTAGGTGTAAGTGTTGCCCCCATTTTATGGGTAAGAAACTGAGTATTAGAAAACTTTGAGTAGCTTTCCAAGGTCAGGAAATGATGAGGCTTGATTCAGTTGAGTCCAGTTTGACTTTTCACTCCAGTCTCTTAACCTCTGTGCTATCCTGCCTCTCTAAACTTAGAGATATTAAGGGACAGTGACAAAAATATGGTTATGGTTTGGTGTTTGCACTAAAATTCATCCTCAGTGCTGAGTACACTCATTTTGATGTGAGTGATTACGACGTCTCCCTAAATCCTGTTTCTTGAAGGTGCACATGACAGGGGGCTACCAGTGTACATACCTGGGGGAGAAAGGAAAATGATTTTTTGTGTGGTATTGGAGATTGAACCCTGGGGTGCTCTACCACCTATCACAGGGCTACATCCCCAACTGCTTTTATTTTCTTTTATTTTTTGTTTTGTTTTGAGACGAGGTCTAAGTTGCACAGGCTGGTCTTGAACTTGTGGTCCTCCTGTCTCAGCCTCCTGAGTAGCTGGGATTACAGTTATGTGCCTCTGCACTGGCAAAAGATTATCTTTATAGAAAGCAAGAATCTCAGTGAAAATAGTGCCAAAGAAAAGGATTCCAGATTGTTCAGTCTCTACTTACAGTGCTAAGGGGAGTGCACATACCAGATTGTCATTTCTACCAGAGGCAAAAATGTATGCTGACATAGATCAGCACTTCTTCCTTTTTGTGAGATTTAGGATGAGCTGTGTGTCTTCTGCTTGAGCCATAAGTGGGGGGCTGTGAGTAGGACAGAGGGGAGTCTCCAGAAACTCTATCCCCCTGTGTTGGGCCACAAAAGAACTTGATTTCTTCCTCTTTTGCTTTGAGAAACTCATGGAGGAAACCTGTTTTTTTCAGCTCTTTCCCAAGATGCCTCCCCTCTCTTTCCAGGGAGGGTCTGATTTCCAGATGTTATTTATAAGGCAGCAAGTGGCTTTCAGGCTTGTTTGACTGTGACCCACAGTAAGAAATAGATTTTATACCATGTGTGTGTTGCTTGCATGTGCGCATGCGCACACACACACACACACACACACACACACACACACACATATATATATATATATATATATATATATATATATAGCCCAGAAATAAAAGTTTTGCAAAGCAATGCTTATCTTACTACCAGTGAGTAAATCGAATATTTCCTGTTTTATTAATATAAATAATGTTGGTTTTGAACTAGTAAGCTGATTTTATTACCCACCCATGGCAGGTGACCCATAATTTGCAAATTACTGATAATGATGTGTGGGAGTTGAACGTAAGTACAAAAGCTATATCCTTTTGTGGATGAATATGAGTGTCCAAATTCATCCTGGACATATACTGATGCACATAAATGCATTAATTTAGCCAGGTCCATAGTTTTTTCTAGGGCTAAGTCAGTACCCTTCCAGGGGTCTTTGTGCTTTCCTTTAACCTGAATTAGAAGCAAGTCATTCAAATGTCTCTCTCGGGTGGGTCTGTGGGTCAAGTCAGAAGTAGCCCACAGAGAAGGGAACCTGGTGGGGTTTCCAGGTGAAGGCTCAGGGCCCTCTCTGCCTTTGCCTGCCTCAGTGGTGCCGGGCGAAAGCACAAAAGCAGGAAGCCGACTTTGCTTTTAGAAGCCCCTAAGAACCCGAATTCTTTGGAGCATCATAGTGGATAACAGCAATAACAGAAAACAGGTTCTTTTGTGTGTGTTTTTCCTTCACCAAAGTCCTGAAGAGAGGAAGGACATTCATCTCTTTAATAACAAAGGGAATTGGACTTCTCTGATGCACAGAGTGGCATGTGCTGTATTTCATATGCATTCTCCACCAGGCCTTCCAGACTGTGAGTTCATTAAAACTATTGAATGAATTCCAGGGTGAGGAAGATGAAGCTGTAATTTACTATATTTCATGGCTCACTTCTCCCTTTTCTGTAAGCCCATTCATCTGTGGGTGAGTCACAAAGAGACAACAAATTCACCGCAGAGCATCGTGCCTCCCAGGACGGCTTTGGGAACTGACATTTAATTCTGCTAGGATACCATCAAGAGAGCCTGGCCTCTCTCCTCGCTTCTCCCCGCCTGTGGACTCCGTACGCTGCACATCCTGGGGATGTCTTAGCACTGTCAGCAATCTAAGTTGAAGATGAGTTTTCAGTCACCTTTTCAATGACTGTGTGGGTAATAGAGCTTATGTTTTCCAATTCATGGACTGGTTTTTCTCCATCTCCAGCTCTCTGCTCCTCCTTAGGCCTTCTTTGTGTGCCCTTGCTTTGCTGCTGTGTTACTCCTGGAAACTACAAACAGCACTTTTCAAATGTGAATGTGAACACTTGGGGATGGAGTTAGGATGTGGATTTTGATCCACTGGTTCTGGGGTGGGACTCTGTATTCTACTGGGTTTGAGACTATTCTACTGGGTGATGCTGCTGCCCCTGGTCTCTAGCCATTGTTTGAGTAGGGAGGCCCTTAGGTTGGTGTGTAGGAGCCGAGTGTACTATGTCATAATATTCAGCATGCCACCTTGGATAGTAGAGTTTATCTATAAGGAATCGAGAATCATGGTTCCTTCTAGGGAGAGTTGATTTTTATTCTCTAGGCAGATCGCTTTTCTTTATTCATTCATCTTGTATTTTACATGTCCCTTTTGGGAATAAATGTTCCTGTTTCCTGTTAGCTTTCTCCACATACCCTCAGCAGTGAACAAATTCATCATGAATTTCATACTTGCCTTGGAATTATGAGGAACAGGGTATGCCCAGGTGGCAGAGAGGTGGGAAAGCTCTGAGGGTTTGAGGAATTTGTGGTAGTGACACATCCTCTAAGCAGAAATAAGAGCCTGTGCTTGCTGTGAGGTCCCTGCTGATCTGGGACACAGCCTGACAGCCAATCAGGTGATATTGAATGGCTTTGCTTTCCTCTTCAAGTTGTGAGGTCTCTACTTGATCCTCCCAAACAAACAAACAAACAAAAAACAAAATCACACAAACAAACAAAAACCCCTCAATGTGGGCCTTTCTCTCCAGGACCACATGTGGATTTTTGTAACTTATAGCAGCATCCTGGGTTCTGCAGTACATACAGTTATAACACACCACATCACCATGACCAACTTGCAAAGAAGCTTTTTGTAGCTTTTGATCTTAGAAAGAATCTCAGATATCATCTTGTTCAGCCTTGGGTGAAGCAATGGGATTGAATGACACAGGGTTTTGCCCAGGTCAGGAGGCCTACCACCTACTTTTTTGACATCTAGGGAAGTAGAGCTCTTATTTAAAAATCTCCTGATTTTTTTTTTTTTAACCAAGCAGTACTGCTCCTGGAATACAACTCTGTGGCCTTGTCCCTCCAGTGTCTCTGACAACACCTGGACACAGAGTCCCCTTGCCCTGTGTCCTCCCACTCTCATGTCCTTTCTGTCTACATGCCCTTGGGCCCTTGTGGCAGAGGGACCTTGTGACAGAGGGACCTCCTCCTACTTTCACACTGCAAATTCAAGTGTGTCCTTGCCTGTTTCCCCATCCGGCCACTCTGTTGATTCTAGTTTTCCATCAAGGCTCTAGTTCAATTCCGTTTCCTCCTTGAATCCAGGACCACGAGGCTGGGTATAGAGCCCTGGTTTCTGGGTTCTCAACCTCACCCATAAAAAGCTGCTTTTTTTGCGGTACTGGGGATCGAACCCAGGGGCATTCTACCTCTGAGCTATACTCCCAGCCCTATTTTTTATTCTTTATTTTGAAACAAGGTCTCACTAAGTTGTGGAGGGCCTTACTAAGTAGCTGAGGCTGGCCGCGAACCCATGATCCTTCTGTCTCAGCCTCCCAAGTACTGGGATTACAAGCGTGCGCCACCACGCCCAGCTTTTATAAAAAGCTTTTTAGCATGGGCAAGATCTTCATACCTTTGTGCCTCTGATTCCTCATATGACAAAAAAGAAACTTACCCTCAACATGCCTGTGATTTCCCAACACTCCGCTTCCACATGCATCTCTCCTTTCTCAGAATAGTTGCCCTTGAGCAGTGTGGAGAAGGTGCAGCTGGACCTGAATTTAGATTCCAGCTCTGCTATTACTCAGCCAGGCTATTAAATCTCTGTGGACCTCCATTTTTCTCTTTTGCAAAAGGTGAGGTTGTTAGAGGGATTAAATGTATAGTAGAACTAACATGTATTAAACACTGTTAGGGTAATTTTTAGAAGAATTTGAAATCTCCCGCTCTCATTCACACATAAAATGAACATATGTTAAAGATTTTATTTAACTCTTTATTTATGATGGAACTGGTAATATGTTATGCCTAGTTGAATCAATCCAAAGAATAGCCAAATTTATAGATTAAGAATGTGCAAACGAGGGGCAGAACTTCCACAATGGCGGAAGGAAGTTAATTGAATCTCAACCAGACAGGATTTAGTTGCATGCCTATAGACAAGAATTATTTTGTTATTTTTTAAATCAGCATCTACAACTTAGAGTTGTAAAATAGTTCACAAGCTATATGGGGTATGCTCCTTGTGGCAGAAGACCCAAACAGGAGAAAGATTTGGTTTCCCTTGGTCATCTTAAAAGATTTTTCTTGGTTGTCATGTACATTACAACTCATATTCCTTTGGACAAAGAAAATCTCATGGCCAAATCCAACATCAGTGGGTTGGAGGAGCGTGGTTTTCCTACAGAGGGGAAGGGATATTAGCCAACGGTAACTACATCTACCACAGTTTACATTTAGTTTATACATTTTAAATCAGGACTATTGTAAGTTCCTAATTTGTTTTATTATGAAGTCAGCCAAAGGATGATGAGGAGCTATGAATCACAGTTGCAGTCTTGCATCAAACATAGACCCCAATTTATTTTTATGTCATTGTATTATCAAAACCCTGATTCATACACAGTATAGGGGAGGAAAAATCTTTTTTACTTCTACTCTTCTGAGTTATTGGCTGGAGCCCCTGTATGGAAAGACAGGTTAACAAGAGAATAACATGCAGATTTATTTAATCTAAGTTTTACGCAACACATGAACCTTCACGAGAAAATGGAAACCTGAGGAAGTGGTTAAACCTGAGTGTTTTTATGCTACATTTGATAAAGACTGGAGAGATGTAGAGAATGTGATAGGACAACAGAGGTGTGAACTAAGTGTAATGAACTGGGGGAAACTTAGCTATGCCTTCGATTCCTCTCTCTAGCCCTGTACCCTCAGAAAGAAGAACGCTCCTTCCTTGCAGCTATAGAGAGGGCAGCTCTCACCTAAGGATCTGTAGGACCTCCTTTAGGCTGTATGACTTATTTCCTGCCGTAGGGAAAGGTCAGAAAGTTCTTTTTGTAGATGCTGTTTCTCAAATTCCTCCAGTTTAAAGTATTTATTATGCACAGGTAACCATCTTTTGAGGCATCATGTCCTGAATCCCATCAATAGATAAGTAGAAGCATACTGATGCTTCCAGTTTTGCCTGAGAAGATTTGCAGAGATCTGAATTTTCAAAAATATGCAATTCAAAGGAATGCTTTCTTTGTATTCAAGGATACAGCCGCAGATTCAAATACAGATGGTCCCTGACTTAAGATGGTTTAACTTTAAAATGGTGCAAAAGCAGTGTGCATTCAGTAGAAACTCTGCTTCGCATTTTGAATTTTGCTCTTTTCCCAGGCTTGCAATGTGTGGTACACAGCTCTCTCATGATGCTGGGCAGGAGTGGAGAACCAGTTTCCGGTCAGCCATGCAGTTACAATGGGAGACAACTGACACTGTACAGCTTACTGTGTTGTTAAACTAGGATGTTCTGTGGGCTAGATGTATTAAATACATTTTTGACTTATAATTTCAACTTAATGTTGGTTTATGGGGATGTTACTCCATCCTGAGTCCAGGAACATCTATGTATCCACAGACATGGTGGGAGGAGCTTTATCCTTGGGTGGGTGTAAGCATGAGTGTGTGGGGTTCCAATATATTAAATTAGATTTAGGATCAACACATTTGAGAGTGTGCATTGTTGTTTTAAAATAATTTTTCTATATAAGTAAGATATGAATATACTTTCTCAATAAAAAATGAAAATATTATTGAGAAAGCTAAAGTGTCTAGTGTCCTTTGGCTCCCTTGCTATCTCCTCAACCATCCTTATCTCATGTTCTTCCAGTGAGATTACAACTATTATCAGTTTGGGGTGTGTGTGTGTGTGTGTGTGTGTGTGTGTGTGTGTGTGTGTATGTATGTCTTATGTACTATGCATTCTATAGCAACTTGCTTTTCCACTCAGCCATATCTTGGAGATTCTTCTGTCAGATCATAAAAACATACCTTTTCTTAAAAAGTTTATAGTATGCCTGAATTATTAGTTGGTCTCTTCTCTTAGTGATAGGCATTTGAGTTGCTTCCACTTCTTTGCTGTGGTAATGATGCAGTGATGTTTATTAAGGGATAGTCTTTAAAATGCACAAATTGGCTAAGCTCAGTGTTCTAGCTCTTTCAGATGTACTGGTGCATGTAATCAATATTCATTGCTTTGAAGATCCCTTCTATAACACTGACACAATTTTTAACCCTAGGTTGCATTTACCTATTTGGGTAAAAGTTACTAAATGTAAGAATCCTCCAGGCATGTTGGCACACACCTGTAATCCCCGTATTTAGGAGGCCGAGACAGGAGAATTGAAGGTTGGAGACCCGCCTCAACAACTTAGCAAGACTCTTAGCAACCTAGTGAGACCCTGTTTCAAAACAATAAATAAAACAGGCTGGGTGTGTAGCATGTAGCTCAAAGTTAGAATGTCCCTGGGTTCAATTCCCAGTCCAGATTAAAAAAAAAAAGCAAGAATCCCACTTTTAAACTCTTGGTTCTTTGTGTTTATGTCTTTGAAATGCTGCGATACCTGCTCCTGCCTGGCCTTCTTTTCTCTATCTCTTCTTTTCTCTCCTCTGTCTCTTACTACACTCACCTCTACTTGTGTTGCAGTTCCCAGGTAGCTTTGTATGTATTACTTCTTAACTCATCTACTTGTTTGAAAGTCTGTAGGTAATCGTTAAAATAAAACCATGGAGGACATTGCTTTGAAACACCTAGATAAAGCTGAGTTGAGAAATTCTTTGCTTTTCTAAACACTATGGGAAGGTTGGTTTCACACCTCAGCTCTTGGGAACAGTGCCGCAGTGCACCTGGGCATGCAGACAACTCTTCAATAAACTGGTTTCAAATCTTTCAGTTAAACAGTCAGAAGTGGGATTGCTAGATCATATGGGAATACTATTTTTATTTTTCTGAAGAACCTCCATACACGTTTCCATAATGGCTGTACTAATTTACATTTCCATCAACAATGTACAAGCGTTTCCATTTCTCTATATTCTTACCAGTGCTAGTTATTTTTGTATTTTTCATAATTTTTTTCCAACAGATGTGAGGTGGTCTCACACTGTGGATTTAATTTGCAATTCCCTAATGATTTGCAATGGTTAACATGGCCATTTGTATGTCTTCTTTTGAGAAATGTCTATTCAGGTTCCTTGCCAATTTTTTAAACTGGGTTTTTGTTTTCTTGTCTTTGAGTTGTTTCATTTCTGTATATATTTCGCATATTAGCTTTTTATTGGATGTTTCTTACAAACATTTTCTCCCAACTGATAGGTTGTCTCCACATGTTATTTCCACTCATATGATGAATCTAAAACAATGAAACTCATAGAAGCAGGACTAGAATAGTGGTTACGGAGGTGGGTGTGGTGATGGAGAAATGATGGTTAACAGGTACAAAAACCTTAGTAAGAAAGAAGAAATATGTATTTTTGAGTTCTATAGCCTAGCATGTTGAATAGAGTAAATGATAGATGATTAAAAATTTTATTTCAAATTACATTAAAAATCACTAAGAATGCATTTCAAATGTTCTCTCCACAAAAAAATCATTATTTGAGGTGGTGGATACGTTAACTAGCTTGATTTAATTATTCTACAATATACTAAAAATATAGCATTACTTTATACCACATACTTATATAAAATTACAAATTGTCAATATATATTCAAAAATAAAAATTAAAAAATAATTTGGGAAGGATACAAACTAGAAACAAAATAGTAATAGTAATAGTAAGAAACTGAAGTTGCGCTGGATTTTGCATTGGCATGGATCTTAGCCCTCTTTTCATGGTTTGCATATGTTTAAGGGGTGACCAAGTGCTGACGTTGCTGATCCTGGTCAACATCTACTGCCAAGAACAGTGAAGTGTGTGAAGAGTTTAATATGTGTGTTTGGATGAATAAATAAATATTTGAGAGGGAGCAGCTTGAGAACTTCTAGATTTACACTGGTTGACTTTTTTTTTAAATATAGGTTTATTGGTGCATTGTAGTCTCACATAATAATATAGTTCAGAGTTAAAGGGACATACATGCACATAGCATTTGGTAAGCTTTCCCCTGGCTCCCTTCCATCCCTCCCCTTCCCCATGGTATTGAGATTGGCATTGATAAATTCACATATGTACATAACATCAATGGAAGTGTTTCCTTCGTTGACTCTCCCTCTCCCCCCTCCCCTAGACCTCCTCTATCACTCCACTGGGGTTTCTCCTTCATTATCTAAAGTCCTTCTTGTATCCCAGTTACTCTGAGGCTTCCACATATGAGAGGAAACATATGACTTTTCACTTTTTATGACTGACTAATCTCACTTAACATACTGTTCTCCAGGTCCATCCATTTTCCTGCAAAGGACATAATTTTGCTTTTCTTTACTGCTGAGTAGCATTCTATTGTGTGAATATCTCATAATTTTGTAATCCATTCATCTGTTGATGGACACCTAAGTTGGTTCCATGATTTGGCTATTGTGAATTGTGCTGCTATAAACATGGATATGCATGTATTACTATAATATTCTGATTTCAATCCCTTTGGAAAGATACTCAGGAGTGGTATAACTGGATCATATGGTGGATCCATTCCCAGTTTTCTCCATAGTGTTTGCACTAAATTAGCAACCCCCCAAGTGTATAAGAGTTCCTGTTTCTCCACATCCTTGCCAGCATTTATTGTTTTGACTTCTTGATGCTTGCCATGCTAATTGGGGTTAGATGGAATCTCAGTGTAGTTTTGATTTGCTCCTCCCTGATTGCTAACTATCTTGAACATTTTCTCATATATCTACACCACTTGTCTTGAGCTCCTGTCCAATATGGTAACCACTGGCCACGTGTGGCTATTGAGCCCTTGCCATGTGACTGTTATTGCCACATAAACCTTTAGATATATTGTGTTAAGCAAAATATACTATTAGTGTTAATTTTGCCTATTTGTTCTTTAAAATGTGGCTACTAGAATATTTAAAGTTATGGCTGTGAATCACCGCTGAGCTGTTCATCAGGAGGCTGACTCTGAACCAGGATTGCTTTTGCATTATGCTCGTTGTTAAGGGTATACTTAAGTTCTGAACCTACCTTTAGTACCTAAAGGTGATTAAGTCCGAATCCTAAGAAGATGTGCTTATGCTTTTTTAGTGATTGGTTTTTGAAAATGTAATATGGTTTCAGTGTAAGACATTACATCAAATTTTATTGCTGCTCTGAAAATATTAAATAGAGAATTTGAGGCAGTGGTAATCACCACATTAGCCTAATACAGAGAAAAATTTTTAAAAGTTTTTCTGCAGTAGTTTATAATGTAGCCCATAATAGTGAGGCTTATCTTGAGAAAGGACAAGAGTGGTGATTTTTAATGATAAAAATTATTTTCTTTAGCCTCTTTACCATTTTTTATGTTTCTTTGATTTGCAAAGAAATTGAAGCCCTGGTATATTATTTGTGGCATATTTTTATCTTATAATTTCCTATGTTGGTGAATTTAGCATTCCTTTAGAATGCTATAAGTGAGTATCTATTTAAGCATACAAATAAACACACACAATATACCATTAATTTTGTATGTCAGAATATTTTTGTTTTGGCTTTTGTCAGCCTCTGGAGATTTTGTTTGAATCAATAGGATTTATTTTTTTAGAGAAGTTTTAGGTTCACAGCAAATGTGGGAGGAAGGTACAGCAATTTTTCATCTACTTCCTGCCCCCACACACGCAGGGTCTTCCTTCCCATTCTCAGCCCACACCGGAGTGGGACATTTGTTACAGTTGACAAACCTATACTGACAAATAATTATTACCTAAAGTTTATCATTTACGTTACGGTTCATTCTTTGTCTTGTACATTCTCTGGGTCTGCACAGATTTATAATGCCATGTATCCATTATTGTATGTACTGTCATACAGAACAGCTTTTTCACCATACTGGGGTCCAAGGAGATCTCCAGCAGAGGAGGAGACCTCTACTAGGACCTTCCAGGTTTTTTACTATGTCACAGAAAAGAATTTAAGACATGTCAAGTGTAAGTAGCAGAGCAAGGGATTTATTATAAAAGGGAAAGAACATTCTCGAGACTGGGAGTGTGGGCAATCTCAGAGAAAGAGAGTGAATGTCCCCATCTTGGCGTGGAGTTTTAATGCTTATAGAGGGACAATGGATGGGGGGCTAACCTACAGGTGGAGTCAGGGCAGGATTACACAATTCTGTGACAGTTTTTGCATGTTTTAATCATGCTGTTTTCTATATCACATGTCTCATTAGCATTTTAAATCTCCATTTGGGGTTCTTACTCTTAGAAGGCATTATGGCTTGAATCTGGAATGTCCCCCAGAAAAACTCATCTGCTGGCAATGCAGCAAATTTCAGAAGTGGGGCATGATTAGAGAAGGTGGGTCACAGGGACGTGATTTTCAGGACTATATCTGTCCCTGGCTGCTTCCTGTCAATCTCTCTGCTTCGGGGACGCCATGAGTTGAGGAGCTGGTCTCCACCACACTGCTGTCGTCATGATGACTCTATCTTAGAGCCTACTGACTATGTACCGAATCTCTGAAACCATGAGCCCAAATAAGCCTTTCCTCCTCTAAGTTGCTCTTGTCAGGTGTTTTGGTCACAGTGACACAAAGCTGGCTAAAACATAAGGCTAGGGTTACTTCTTGGCCACTAAAGTCTTTCATGCACACACTCCCTGAAGGAGTGACTCCTCCCCACGTCCTGTGGTTTATCTTGCCGTTTTCAGCTTTCCCATCATCATTCGGTGGGCCAGCTGTGGGTGAGGCCAGGAGCACAAGGACACAGGCTGGGTTGCTCATGAGTGTTCTGCATTCCAGTGGTTTTCAGATGTTTCTCTTTTGAGACTTAGTGTTCTCTCCATATCCTTAAATTCCTATCTCCCGTTTACTGACCTAAAATCCCTCTGTGCTCTGGATGTTCATTCTTCCCTTCCCTGTCCCTGGTATCCACTGAACTTTTTACTGGATCCATTGTTTTTCCTTTTCCAGAATGTGATACAGTTATAATAATATAGTATGTAGCCCTTTGAAATTGGCTTCTTTAACTTCAGGAATATGCATTTGCTTTTCCTCTGTGTAATTGCATGGCTTGATAGGATAGCTCGTTTCTTTTTAATGCTGAATAATATTCCATTTTCTGGATGTACCACCATTTATTTAACCATTCACTTACTGAATGACATCTTGGTGGCTTCCATGTTATGGCAATTATGAATTAAGCTGCTATAAACATCTGTGTGCAGGTTTTTATGTCAACATGAGTTTTCAATTTATGCAGATAAATACCAAGGAGCGTGATTGCTGGATCTTAATGGTAAGAGTGCATTTAGTCTTAAATCTGCCAAAATGTCTTCAAAGTGGCCATAGCATTGTGTGTTCCCATCAGCACTGAGCAAGCCCTCCTGTTGCTGCACATCCTCAGCAGCCTTGTCGCTGTCAGTGTTTTGGATTCTGACTGTTCCAGTAGGTTTGCAGTGGTGAAGATTGTTTTAATAGAACCAGATCAGTGCTTAGCTGGAATTCTCTTGTACCTACAGAATGCTGCTCTTAGAGGACTGAAGCATGTTCTTGATGTTCACGATGAACAAGAGTCCCTTCTGTGGTGACTACTGAGGGACTAAAGAAGAGGGCAGACCAGGGGTTGGGATGCCAACATTTCATTAAGACTGCAAGCTGTGGTCAGCTCTGCCCTATGCAAGAACACGGCACATGCTGTGGGTCTGGTGAACAAAAAAGTGGCAATGCTGAGATTAAGCTAGAAAAAGTTCAATCAGAACTCTCTCTGGGGAGACGCCCTTCATTCCATTTGGTGCTTGGTTCTTTCAGACTGTGGTTTCTGAATTTTATTGAGTAGAGTGTGTGTGTGTGTGTGTGTGTGTGTGTGTGTGTGTGTGTGAGGGGGTGCACATTGGTTACCTCAACACACAGCCTTTGTTTTCTGATAGCAGCTTGTGTAACCAGCTGTCAGATGGAGGAGCCTCATTAGCAGAGCAGATTCCTGGGAAGGTATTACAAGGAAACAGAAGCTGCCAGAACTTGGTTGGCTAGAAAAGGCACAGCTAGGTAGGTGTTCTCATCCTTTTCCATGTGATCGAAAAATGAATGTGGATGAACACAGAATCCACATGGAGTGGGGACCAGCATCATGACAGTGTGGCCTTTGGCTATACATGTGGGTTGGGAATGCCAATCATAACAAGGGAGCTGTAATTATGGGCAAGCCAATTGAGTCCGCCAATAACTGACCGCATGTTCCGAGCAGTAGCCTGAGTCTGTTTTAGTGATGTCTTTGAGCGCTTCATTATGGTCTTCACGCCCCATTGGTTTCTGATAACTCCACCCATCTCTCATCCCCACCTTCTTCCCACCCCCACGGAGACCCTGGCCTTGGGTTTCAAGCTGTCCTTCTGTCTGACCTCTCTCTTGTGCTGTCCTTTTGCTGTTTGACATAAAATTTAATGTAAATACATAGGCACATTTAGAGATGGGAAGGAGTCCTCTGAAAAGAGAGTGACCTTACACAAGGGTGACTCTGTGTTTGCTACCCAGTTTCTGCTCTGTCTGCCCTGACCCTGGATGCCCATGGACTGATTTCATTCTGGGATATTTGCCTCTTCTGTCAGCGGGTTCTGGGACCGTTTCCTGCTTTGCTGGTCTTGGGCCTGCTTGACTGTTCCATTTTAAGCCCCCAGATGGATTCCATCATTGGCCTGGTACCTGAAGAATTCACTTTTCTAATGTTCTGCTTGTCATCCATCCAGGTCATTACAGCTTACTAAAGGGGGAGTAAGTGGGGGATTGTGTTCACCAAGGGAAGTGGAACTGAAGTTGTATTGGGAAGGAGACAGAGAGCTTGGGTGTCACATGTTCAAAGCATGGTCCCTGCTGCCATGCCGCACATTGCAGCCTTGTGTCTGAACTGGGTGAGCCGTGCCGTGCTTCTGAGAACTCACAGCTGAGTCTCCGTGATTCAGTGAGTGAACGTAGGCCAACCTGCAGAGGCACCTACACAAGGAGAGCTCTGACTTCATGTTAGTCTTTGCTGTCTCAGATGGTTGTTGAAGACAGAGGAAATAATAGTAATAATAGTAATAATAGTAAGCCTGTGCAAGAAGAGAGGAAAGGGTAAGGGAGTAAGGAATGAAGGATGAAATAAATGATGGGGCAGTTTCTTTGTCTTTTTACTTTCTTTTTTTCTTATTGGAAAAGAATACTTCTTGAGTTCCAGGCTCTTAACACACACACACACACACACACACACACACACACACGCATATATGTGTGTGTATAAGAATATAAATATATATGTACATACATACATTTCTTTAATTTGTACAACTGCCATATGAAGTTGGTTTTAGTGTCTCCATCATATAAAGGCATCTTTAAAGCTTAGGAAAACTTTAATTTATTCCTCAAACCAGGCTTTTGTCAATTTTACATTTACTGGGGATGGTTGGACACCTTTGTCCATTTTCCCTTTCTCACATCTTTCCTTCAGAAAGTGTTTATTTTGGTGCTGATTCTGTCCTCAGTCCTATATTAGGTAGTCTTGAACTCAGCAGAGATAAACCTCATTGCACATCCTGATATGAATTGCCTGTATTTCAAACCTTTTACTTGTAACTAATGATAGGTTCATAGAGGCTTGCAAAGAATATACCAGGGTGTAGGGAAGGGGTGTGCATCTGTCCTCCAGCTCCCCAGAACTCTCATCTTACATGACTATAGTACAGTTTCAAAACCAAAGAACTGCACTGGGACAATCCATACTGTGTGTGTGTGTGTGTGTGTGTGTGTGTGTGTGTGTGTGTGTAACTCTATGCAACTTTTCACATGTCTTGTATGGCCAGCCCACAATCAAGTGACTACTGTACCATCACCATAAGACTTTCTAATATTAATACTTTATAGCTAAACCTGTCCCCTCTCCTTAATTCTTAATCCATGGGGCTACTAATCTACTATTCATCTCTATAATTTTATTTCATAGATGTTAGAGAAATGGAATCATACCATTAAATACTTTTTTTTCCACACAGCAGAATTTCCTTACAGCTCATCCAAGTTGACCTGCATAGTAATACTTTGTTCCTTTTGATTGTTGAGTATTAGTCCATGGTATGGATATACCACAGTTTGTTTAACCATTCATTCACTGAAGAGCATTTGAGTTGTTTCGAGTTTGGGACTGTTACCAATAAAGCTGCTGTGAACATTGTGTACAAATTCCTGTCTATAAAAGAGATTAGATTCTTCTAAAATATATCTTGAAATTAATTTGTGTTTATGTATGAAAAAGAAACATACTGTAGAGGAAGTTTGAAATCTTTTTTTTTTTTTTTTTTGCGGTACCGGGGATTGAACGCAGGGGCATTCTACCTCCGCGCTACGCCCCCGGCCCTATTTTTTATACTTTATTTTGAAACCAGGTCTCTACGAAGTTGCGGAGGGCCTCACTAAGGAGAGAGAGAGAGAGAGAGAGAGAGAGACAGAGACAGCTGAGGCTGGCCGCGAACCCGGATCCTCCGATCTCCGCCTCCCAAAGTACTGGGATTACAAGCGTGCGCCACCACGCCCAGCTTAGGAAGTTTGAAATCTATAAAGAGAAAATGCATTTAGAACTTAATGCCAGTGGCTGAGGTTTTTTTTCAGCAAATATAATCTTTAACAAACATCATGTGTCACAAGAGATTTTAACCACCACAAGTTGTATGTTAAAGCTTTCACTAATCCCACTGGCTTTTAAACTGATTTTGTTTTATCCATTTTATTCTAGAGTTAATATTTCTGCCAGGACCAGTTGTATGATAGTATGTCCTATTTCTTAGTTCTTTAATAGAATTTTCCTAGCTATAAAAGCCAGCAGAAGGAAATTACGAGACAGGAAGGGTAGGAGCAATGCTTTCTTCAGTTTGCTTTTAAATGTTAAAAAGTATCAGGAATAAAAAGAAAGGCAAAGAAAGCCAACTCACATTGGATTGTTATGTTGATAATAAGGAAATAATTGTTATGTTTGCCCATATCCTTGGGATTAAAATAAAGTGATGTGCAAATTGTGACACTGACTTTTGTATTCAAGTGGCTCTAAGATGATGGATGATGGCTTTTCTACAGGGTCCTTTACAAAGAAGAGTAGTTTGCAATTGACATGAATGGATGGATTGTAGAAACTACATTCATACCCTTCCTTTATCACTAAAGAACTAGGCCTATCCTAACTCATTTTATGTTCATTCACCCATTCAAATGATCTCCTAAGTAATTACTATTACTTCTGTTTATAAGCCTGGATACTGATGAAGCCCCATCCCATATTCTATTCTTCTCTTAAACTGCTTTTTTCTCCATCACCCCATGATTCCCTTCATTCTTCTCCTTAGAATTACACTCATCCATTATGATCGCTTGTCTAAAATCTACCTGTTCCTCAAGGCCCACCTCAGATATTACCTCCTCTATTGCCTCACTCCTGATGTCTTCTAGCTGGAAATTAACTTCCTTCTGAAAATACTAAGGGGTGCATTGAGGAGCTCTTCCTGAAATCCACGTGCATAGCCTCCTCAGATGTTAGTTTGTGCAGCCTCTGTCCTGTGTATCTGGGTTTCTGTTGCAAAGCCTTTGGTAACAGAGAAACATGGCTGCCCACTTGTGTTACAGGTTTGCAAGAGTCTTGCCAGACTGAAGATCTAGAAGTTACTATAAGCCAAACATGGCTTGGAACTTTATGTTCCTGGAAATCACGATGAAAACAAATACTATGTGATCTGTATGTTGTCAGGAAGATTTTGTTTTGCTCCCCAGAGTAAAATAGAGTTTTGTGTGAAATTTATCTGACATAGACTGAACTCTGGGGCCTTGTTTGAACAGTTTATTCTTGTACAAACTGCTGGGATTTAAGACTCTGGTCTGCTTTTCAGAAAAAGTATAACTGCAATTTTACACTAAATGTTTTTATTCTATAATGGTATTTTTTTCTCTTGATTTTAAAGTATATCCAAATGTATATGCTTCAGATCTAAGGGATTTAGTTTAAGTACCCAATTCTGAGCAAAGAACCTATTAAAACTTTGGTATTTTGAAAATTTTTGTATCACTTTATATGCATACCACTTCAGAAGAATGAATTCATAATTTATAAAATTAAATGATCTCCCTTTATTTTTTGCCCTAAAATAAAAAATAAATAGTAAAAAAATGACAGAGAATTTCTGTATGTCTGTTTTTGGTTATTTTTCAGCTATAATTAAGAGACTAAGAAATTATAGTAGAAGAATGGATATGCTTCATGAAAGCCACTGGTCATCTACTGGCTGGGACAACTCGTTCCTCAGTCACCACTATTTGCTTCTAGCATACTAGCATATTACAAAATGATTATAAGCCAACATGCGTATTGCACTTTGTAGAGGCACCCTGGAAAAGGAAACCTGGGATCTGGCTCATAGATTAGGATTTTCTGCTTGTTTTTTTGTAAACACAAACCTTATTGAAACACTATCTCCAAATCCTTCAGTGAGTCCCAGCTCTCTTGAAATGAAAGAATTTGCTCATTTGTACTCTGAGCTAGAGTCACTCTGAAACACTTCTAGTCCCCCAAACATTTCAAGCCTTGTTTTTCTTTTTGTGCACTCGATTTATCCTCATCCTTTACAGCGTGGTCCCCAGAAGCTCTCTCTACCGGATCCTGCCTGTGGTTCCTGTGTAGATACCTGCTCTCCTCTTGGGCCCAGAGCTCCCAGAGTGGACCTCACTTGAGCCACCTGCTGCATGCTCCTGATGTCACCTGCATTCTTTTTGTCTGCTTTTTTAGGGCAGAGGGTGGTTGACTCCTTTATATCCCATTGCCCAGGATGACTCTTGGCACACAGCCTTTCCTCAGTGTTCTTGGAAAGTTCATTGGTGGTTCACAAAAAGGTCCTGGATGTCTGGAGGCTAAGAAGGAAGCTTCTTTAGTGCTGATGCTAGCCCAACCCCACTGACCTCCAAGAACAGAAGGGGGCGCTCATGAGAGGCTGAGGGGACTGGGGTTGGGTATTCATAGCCCAAGTTGCTAGTGTACCCAGGACCTCCTCGTTTCTTCTGCAGCTACCTCCAGGGCTTCATGTGCTCTTTTCAGCTCTTGGTTCTTCAACCTGTATCCCTTGGCCATCTCTTTTTCCTGACCTTCAGACTATGTATCTAACCCAACGTCTTCACTTAGAAGTCTCAGTGTCATCAGTCCAAGTGCAGTGTGGGTAAAATCTTTCCTCCAGGCTTGTTGCTGTCTCGTGGTTCCTGTTTTAGTGCAGGACATCATCATCCATCCATTCACCAAAGCCACAGATCTGGTGTTGTCTTTCCCCCCCCCCATGCACAATCACAATTTTGTATCGATTCTTTTGGCGAGGTATCTGCCTTTCTCCATCCACACCATCAACAGCACAGTTCAGGCTATTGTTTCTCACTGTACGGTGGCCTCCAAATTTAGATACTTGCTTCTCTCCATATTCCCTTCAGGTCATGTGTAGGTATACTGCAGCCAGAATAATTTTGTAAAGCACCAGTGTAAGTTTTCTGCTTAACGCTTCTCCCTTGTTTTCAAATTAATGTCCAAACTCTAATCAGCCATACCTGACCTTTTCTGAGCAACCCCACCTGCCTTCCCCACTGCAGTGCACACTGCACACTCCAGCCGTCTTTCAGGTATATCAGTTCTTCCAACAACACACCTGTCTCTCTTGCACATGTTCCTTCCGCCCAAACACATCGATTTCTTCCTTCTCCAGCATGCTAGCTTGCTAACTCTAATTCATCCTCACTTCTCAACTTATATGTCATTGCGTCCACCATTGTTCCTTGTACCAGCCTTCCACGTGCTGCCTAGAGTCTTACACTTTCCCCATCTTGACATCTTCCCTCTTGTTGTTTACAATGTGGTGTGGCTTGTGATGGCCCTCCACTCAATTATAAACTTGATTAGGGCTTGATCACCTTTTGTGTACTGTTACCTCGTAGTTTTCCTCATATATCATAGGCACTGAAAAAGGAATTAGTGACTAGGTTTTGGGGGAAGGAACGTGAATAGGAAAACATAGTGTCTGAGTTTCATGGTACAGTAGGAGATCTTTGCAAGTTATGTTCTTTTGCTTCCACTGTGAGCTGCTGGTTCTTCAAAAGCCACATTCAGAGTTGTCAGGGCGATAGAAAAAAAAACTTTAAAGATATCTTTATGGAGATATAATTAAATGCCATAAAATTCACCCACTCGATGTGTACAATTCAATGGCTTCGTATATTCACAATTGTACAACTGCTACTAAAATTTAAGTTCAGAACATTTTAATCACTCAAAAGAGAAACCCAATACCCATTTTTACTCATTCCTGTTCTTCCTTTCTACCCAGCCCCCACCCCAACTCCAGATGACAGCTATTGTCTGTCACTATAAATTTGCCAACTCTGGAATTTCATATAAAAGGAACCATCCATATGACCTTTTGTGTTTGGCTTTTTCAATTAGCAAAATTTATTCATGTTGTATAGTGTATCAGTACTTTATTCCTTTTTATTGCCAAATAAAATTCCATTGTATGGCTATACCAGACTTCATTTGTCAATTGATAGTCATTTTGGTTTTTTTTTTTTTTTACTTTTTAGCGATTATGAATAATGCAGCTATGAAAATTCTTGTCTAACTTTTTGTGTGAACATGTTTCCTGTTTTCATTTCTCTCAAATATATCCCTAGGGGTGGAGGTCCTGGGTCAGATGGCAACTCTTTCTAATATTTTTTTTTTGTGTGTGTAGTACTGGGGATTGAGCTCAGGGGCATTCTACCTCTGAGCTACGCCCCCAGCCATAGCTTTTACTTTTTATTTTGAATTAGGGTCTCACTAAGTTGCTGAGGACTTCACTAAGTTGCTGAGGCTGGCACTGAACCTGTAGTCCTCCTGTCTCAGCCTTTCAAGTACTAGGATTACACGCATGTGCCACCATACCCCACTTCTGTGTAACATTTTTAAATTTTAATTTGTATTTATTTCTTTTTATTTTATTGGTGCTTTGTAATCATACATAATGATGAAGTTTAGAGTGATAGAGGCATACATACACAGAGTACTCAGTGATCCCTCCCCCAGCTTTCACGTCACTCCCTCCCCCTCCCCATGCACGACATTGTGATTGGCACTGATAAATTTATGTATGTATATCATGTCCATTAAAGTGTTTCTCTCATTGAATCTACCTCCCCCATCCCACCTCCCTCTTTTAGGCCCCCTCCCTCACTCCACTAAAGTTTCTCCTCCTTTGTCTGGAATCCCTCCTGTGCCCCAACTTCCCCCTAGCTTGCACCTAGGAGGGAAAACATTTGACCTTTCATTTTTTGTGACTGACTAATCTCACTTAGCATAATATTTTCCAGTTCCATCCATTTCCATGCAAATGACATAATTTTGTTCTTCTTTATGGCTGAGTACAATTCCATTGTGTGTATATCCCATACTTTTGTAATCCATTCATCTATTAATGGACACTTAGGCTGGTTTCATAGTTTGACAATTATGAATTGTGCTACTATAAACATAGATATGCATGCATTACTATAGTGGTCTGGTTTCAATTCTTTTGGGTATAATACGCATGAGTGGTATAGCTGGGTCATAGGTAGGTTCATTCTCATTCTTCTGATTTCCAAAGTGGTTGTACTCATTTGCAATCCCACCAACAATGTATCAGAGTTCCTACTTCTCCACCACACCCTGAGCTCCCCAGATCCTGTCTGACATGGATTGAACATCTAAAATCTCCAAAAACTGTGAGCAAATAACTTTTCCTTCCTGTAAGTTCTGTGGTCAGTTGTTTTGGATTATAGCAGTGAGAATACTATCGGAAACAGGATTACACCTGGTTAGTGTTGGGGGGCAGGGTTAGAACCTCAGCAAACTGACCCTAGAGACTGTATCCTTAACCATCATACAATCATGCTATGCCTGTCTATTTCTTGTTTAAAGAAGACATAAACATTTAAAACAGTCAAAATTTTATTATCCAGAGAACTACTATCACTATTTTCATGTATTGCTTTTCAAATTTTTCTATGCAAACAACTCATTTGTTTGTCTTAACAGTGGAATTAGACTACATATACATTCATGAAATGGTTTTATTGATAATTATTGTCTTTCCTTGATCATAAGTTGGTATGTAATACATCATCCCTAATGGTTGCATAAGATCTACCTGTTGCCTGCATCATCACTGATTTAACCAGTCTCCTATTGTTGGATATTCAGATTGTTTTAAATCTATAAGCAATGATGCATGTATCTTTGAATATATTTCTTTTTCTTTACTTCACACTTCTTCCCTTAGGATAAAGAAACTTTTCTTTAGTAGGAGTTTAGTGTGGAAAAATTTTATCGCTCTTCATAAATATTGAAAAATTGTTTTTCAACCTGCTTACCATTAGTGTTTTTATCCAATAGGGAACTCATATTACATTACTTTAGTGTTTACATCTGAATAACAATAGTACCACTGAGAATGAACATGTATTGATGATGATTATACTATTTATTTTGTGAAACAGGTACTCGTATTTTTACCCATGTTTCCATCTAAGAGTTCCTTATATACTAAAAATCCCTTGTCACTTTTCTTTATTTGTTCTCCTTTTTTATGATGTATAGAAGATTTAAATTTCTAAGTTGAAAAATTTATCAGCAAAAAATGTCAGCCTTTTTCTTTATGGCATCTTTATTTTTAAAAACAAAAGGTTGAAACAGTATTTCAAGCACCTGGCTCCCATGAACTGGGGCCAGGGGAGAGTGAAAAGAAGTATGAGAAATATTGATTTTTTCCTACCTCCCCTGCCTGTTTCATTTTAAACATTGATTATCTGCAGTCCCTTAACTTACAGAGAACTAAAGCATCAGCTTAATCATTTGGCATTAAAAGCATTGGTAGGAGGAGGCCTGGGATATAGAACTAGCATGTCCTCCAAGCTGTATGGTTTTCAGCAGTATTTTCCTCCCCATGGTTTTTATTCAATTAAGTTTGCTCCAACATTTAGACATGATATCTTAAAACCCAGCAAACTTAATGTGTATAAGATCATATAGACGTTTATGGAAACATTGGTTAAAAAAAAAATCACACACTAGCCAATTGTGAGCTTCACTCAAGGGTCATCTCAGTTAGCATACCGTGGGGATTTGGGGTTTTCTGTGTCAGTAACTGGATGTTCCTTAAGCATCAGAACCATTTTCTGACTTCCTAATTGGATTTGTGGTTAAGACGATGATGGCAACAGACTGACTTGACACAATTGATTTAGAAAATGGATTTTCCCCCTTTCAATCTGGGTTTCCCATATGTATGAAATGTATCTCCAACTTGAACACTGGCTCCTTTTCAGATTTGTCCTCTTTCAAAGTGTTTAGACAGAGGACTAGAACTGTGCCTTCCCTTAGTCAAAAACAAATACTGAGAGCTTTCTTTTGCAAAATACATTCGCAAAAATTATTTTTATGTTTATTTTGCATAGAAGAAAACTGAAGCTTTTTGACCAAGGTGAAAGAGCTAGGGAATATTTCTAAGAACTGTATTTACAGATTCAAACCCAAATGTGGCTATAAAATTGCACTATAATACCACATAGCTCAGAAAGGGAAAGAAGTCAGGTAACTTTACTGAATTTAAGTATAGTGAAACCTTTTACTTACAGAAATAAATCTTAGTTCCTGTACATATGGGGAACCATTATTATTTTAAGCATTATCACTTTTGTAATTGCCTACATACCAGAGGGCCACAATTAAGATGACAAACTAAGAATTTTTTATTCTTCGATCAATTGTTTTGCAATGTCTCTTTTACCTCTGAAAGTTTTAAATGTACACACCCAGAAAACTAGGGTTTAAATAACATATCTGCACTATAACTGAGATTCCTATGCACAACTATAGACCTTGTCTCTTTCAATGAGCTTGGAAAATATGTGATAGGAATAAATGAGTACCTTATCATCTCAGAATTAAAAAGAACTTTAATATACTTTTTAAAGACACAGAACAATAAATAAAAATTCTCAAAGGTGTTTGTTCCTAAACAAACCAGACTCATAGTCATTAAAATGGTGTCACTTTTTCAGAAACCACTGCTGTGATAGAATGGTATTTTGATTCAGATTATACCAGAAGTATTTTGTTTGGTTAACTGTTTGCCTTTTGATATTTTCAAACTATCTTTCTTACTGACTTGACATTTAATGCTTTCTGCATGTGAATTTATCTTGTTTCCTTCTCCACAGTCTTAGCAAAATAGAGTCAGTTTGTCTTTTTCCCTTTTGCCAAATATTGCAGTGCTTGGGGCATTTTCTACGTCTGGTTTTCCACCCACACAGTATGAGGGTGCTACCAGGCCAGGTTCCTTCCACTATTCCACAGGTCCACCCACATGGTCGGTGGGAGGAGAACTCTTTAGAGCTTTCTTTGTTTTCTTACTTAAAGGCCTAAGCTAAACCTCACATGAAAAAAAAAATACCATTAAGCTGAAAATGTTCAGGTATCTGTGTGTACCTTTTAAAACTGGAAATGTGATTTTTGTCAGTTACAGTTGAGGCAGGCTCAGATCCATGTGCAAGAAGGGCCATTTTGCCAAGACTGTGTAAACATGTGAGTTCGTTGGGTTTCTAGGAGAGGCCACTACTCTTATTTGAAAATGTTTTAGATTAGCAGTAAAACTCGCTTTTGACTTTCTGCTAATGCACTTTTGATTTAGCAAAAGTCATTTACATTAGCACCATCTGAAACACTGAATGAGAAAGTGGAGGAGAGTCAGCTTTCTAGATTCAAAAAAATGTTCTGTACATTTTATATTTTAAATTCATTTTACAAGAAATTAGAAAGTAAGAATGAGTGTCTTTATTATTTTTATTAATAATAACTACAATTTACTGACGATCTGTATGTTGCAGGTACTAAATTAGTTTTCAGCTGAGATTCACAATAGCCCCATGAAGTAAATGTTATGAATTTCCATTTTACAGCTGGAAAATGTGAGGCTCAGAGATAACTTGCCCAAGATAACAAAGCTAGAAAGAGTTGGGGCCAGGACATGAAACTGTAGGCCATCTGAATATGAAATGCATATTTCAGAATCAGTTTTACTGAGTTTATATAAATAAGTTGTACATAAAGTATGCAATATAAGTTAGACATACACTTATACCAAAATAATTACTGCATTCAAGATAAAGAACATATCATTCAAACCGGGCGTGGTGGCACACGCTTGTAATCCCAGTACTTGGGAGGCTGAGACCAGAGGATCCAGGTTCGTGGCCAGCCTCAGCTACTTAGTGAGGCCCTCCGCAACTTAGTGAGGCCCTGTTTCCAAATAAAGAATAAAAAAAACAATAGGGCTGGGGGGTGTAGCTCAGAGGTAGAATGCCCCTGGGTTCAATCCCCAGTACCACACACACAAAAAAAGAACATATCAATCTGTGTTAGTCAACTTTTTGTCACTGACAAAATACATGAGAAAATGAACTTAAAGGAGAGAAGATTTATTTTAACCATGGTTGGAGAACTTTCAGTCCGTGGTTGCTTGGCCTCATGGTGCTGGGCCTGTGACGAGGCAGAACATCATGATGGGGAGTATGCAGTGGCTCACAGTGCCCAGGAAGGAGAGAAAAAGACAAAGAGAGGGTGGGCAGCTGGGGACAGCATATACCCTTGAAAGACACAGCTCCGGTGACTACCTCCTCCCATTTGTACCACCTCCCCTCCGCACAGCACCACCAGCGGAGCCTTCAACCGGTGAGCCTTTGTGGGATATTCTAGATCCCAACTACAATACCATCACCTCCAAAAGCTCTCCTCATGACCCTTTTTAATGCACCCCCTTCCTCATATGCCCATCCCAGGCAACCAATTATCTGCTCTCTAGTGCTATCAATTATTTTGCATTTTTCTAGAATTTTCACATATATGGATTCCTACAGTACCTACTCTCATTTAACTGGCTTCTTTCAGTTGGTACAACTGTTTCAAGAGTCATCTATGTTGCCGTCTGTATCAGTTGTTCACTCCTTGTACTGTAGAATACTATTCCATTACATGGGCTATATACTGTGGTATTTAAGTTCATTCACTGTTGGTGGGCATTTGGGTTGTTCTCAGTTTGGGGCTATCATAAATAAAGTTGCTGAGAAAATTCATATGTAAGACTTCATATGGACATAAGCTCTCAGTTCTCTAGAGTAAATACCCAAAAGTGGAATTGCTAGATTAGACAGAAGCTTCATGTTTAATGCTTTAAGAAATTGCTAAACTTTTTCTGAGACTTGTGCCATTTTGCATTTCTACAAGCAAGGTGTGAGAGTTCTGGTGGCTCCATATCCTTGTCAGTATTTGCCATGGTCTTTTTTATTTTAGCCATTCTCCTAGGTGAGCAGCAGTATCTCGGTGTGACTTTAATTATATTTTTATAACATCCAATGATGCTGAGCATTTTTTCATGTGCTCATTTGCCACCTGCATATCTCCTTTGGTAAAATATCTGTTCAATTCTTTTGCTCATCTGGAATATTAATTTATTGTTGAATTTTGAGTCTTTATATATTTGAGATATAAATCCTTTATCATACATATGATTTTAAAATATTTTCTTGCAATTTGTGGCTTGTTTTTCTTTTTCTTTTCCTTTTTTTTTCTTCTTTTCTTTTTTGTGGTGCTGGGAATTGAACTCAGGGCCTTACACATACCAGGCAAGCATTCTATCACTGAGCTATATCCCCACCTAACCCTTTTGAAGAGCAGAATTTCTTAATTTTGATCGTCTAATTATCAATTTGTTCTTTGTAATGGATTGTGCTTTCAGTGTCTGTTCTGTGTTAAATTGTGCCGACCCTACAAAAGATGTTGGGTCCTACTCTGTATGCCTCAGAATGTAACTTTATTTGGAGGTAGGGTCTTTACAGAAGTCATGAAATTAAAATGAGGTCACTAGGTTGGGCCCTAATCCAATATGACTGGTGTTCTTATAAAAAGGGGAAATTTGGATACAGACATGTGCAGAGACTGATGCAGACACGAGGGGAAAACAGCCACCTCCAAGTCAAGGAGAGGGGCCTGGAGTGGGTTCTTCCTTCACCGTCCTCACAGGGAACCAACCCTGCCAGCATCTTGATTTCTAACTTTCTCCAGCCAGAATGGAGAGACCGTAAATTTCTGCTGTTTAAGTCAATATGTTTTTGATGCTTATTATATCAGACATGGCAAACTAAGAGAGTGTCACAAAGGTTTTCTCCTATATTTTCTTTTGGAAGCTCAATAGTTTTAGGATTTATGTTTGGGTCTATGATACATTTTGAGTTATTTTTGTATGCGGTGGGAGGTATAGGTAGAAGTTCAATTTTTTGCATATGAATATCCAGTAGTTCCAGTCCATTTGTTGAAAAGACTATCCTTTCTGTACTGACTTGGTGTTTTACCTTTGTTGAAAATTGGTTTCCTATATTTGTTTATATGTTTTAAGACTCTATTCTGTTCTACAGATCTATTTGTTTATCTTGATGCTGATTCCAAATTGTCTTCATTACTGTACTTTATAGTAAGCCTTGAAATCAGGTTGTATTAGTCTTCCATCTTTGTTCTTTTTCAAGATTGCTTTGGATATTTCAGGTCCTTTGCATTTCCACAGGAATTTTAGACTTAGTTTCTCAATTTCTACAATTGGATTGTCTTGAATCTACCGATAAACCATGGGAAACATCATTGTAACAATACCATGGTTTTTAACCCATGAACACAGTATCTCTCACCATTATTTTAACTTATCTTGTTTCTCTCAGTAACATTTTGCAGTTCTCAGTATACAAATCTTGATAATTTCTTGTCAGATTTGATATTAATGGTTTGGATTTAAAATGTTCTCCTAAATCTCATGTGTTGGCAATGCAGTCAGGTTGGGTGGTGGGGCATTGCTGGAGGAGGGCATTTCCTGGAGAAATGGCCAGGGACTGTCCCTGGTCACTTTCTCTCTCTCTCTCTCTCTCTCTCTCCTTCCTGCTATCATGAGCTTATCAGGCTTTTATTTTCTCCTTTGCCATGCCCTAAAGTTCTACTGCTGCAAGCTGGTTGATCATGGACTGACCTCTGAAACCTCCAAAACCTCCCAAACTATGAGCCAAATACATCTTTCTTTCTCTAAGTTGTGGTTATCAGGTAGTTTGTTCATGGCATAAAAGAGCTAACTAAAACACTAAGTCACTAAGTATTTCATATGTTATAAACAGTATTATTTTTAAATGTCAACTTCTGATTGTTCATTTATAGCATACAGAAATAAATTGATTTTTATGTAATGATCCCATATCCTGCAAGCTTGCTAAGTGAATTGATTAGTTCTAGCAGCTTTTTGGTAGATTCCATCAGGCTTTCTACATAAAAAAAAATCAGGTTGCCTGTAAATAAAGACAGTTTTACTCCTCTTCCTATCTATATGCATTTTGTTTCTTTTTATTGCCTTAATGTCCTGGATACAACCTTCAGAATATTAAGTAGAAGTGGTAAGAGCAGACATCCTTGTCTTGTTCCTGATCTTGGGAGGAAAGCATAAGTATTTTGGTGATAAGTTTTATGTTAGGAGTTTGTACTTTTTTCTGCAGAGAGAAAAGTAATAAACTTTTAGCTGAGGATCATATAGTCTGTTGTAACTACTCAACTAAGCTGCTGTGGACTGTAAGCAGCCATGACGTTGCTCACTCATGTGTATGCAGTGATCACTATGTAGCTGTATACTCAACTGGGGTTCGTTGTATGTTGCTGGTGTTTTCTCTATGAAGTTTTTTTTTTCAAGTATTCCGTTCTGAAAATTCTGGCTACTCTGGTCTTCCTGGAATCTCCTGATGTAATGAGTACAGTGGGCTCCACCTGGGCTATGCCTCCATGGACTGAGCCCAGGAAACTTTCTCCAGGCCCAAACTATATCAATCACAGGGCTCCCTCACTTATTTCCTATGTCTCAGCTGCACTCTTCATTGGCTCTTCTTTGTGGCCTGATAGCCAGTGTCTTGAATACCATTGTTTTATTTATTTGGCATGTTTTATATGGCTTCTTAGGGGAGGGTAAATCTAGCCATTGATAATCTACCTTGATCAGAAGTGAAATTGACCATATTGTTTCCTACAGCTTTACATTGAACAGCATCTTGGTTAAGAGTATATTCATCACTACCTAACTTGGAGGAATCTATAGCCATGACTCCTATCTTCCTTTTCTTTTCTTTTTTTAGTATTATATCAAAGCATTTTTGGACCCTTTCACTTGGGCCTTTAATGTCTGTTAATTTATATATAATGCAAAAAAATTTTTCATTAATACTTTTCGATAAACTTGTATTTGATATAACATGGTAGCGTCTGTATGACACTGTTTTATAGTCATAGTTCATAGTTATGGTGCACATATGAAATCATAGGTTCTATCACAAAAATAGCTCAGCTAGGCAAGATGTCCTTGAAACCCAGGCTGGGAATCAGTGGTCTATACTGTTATTGTATGATGCATTGATTGGAGGTATCCTTCAGTTCATGATCCTATTTTTTCTGTATCTTCAATTTAGCAACCTATGAAATAGTTTTGTGGTTTAAATATCTAAATACCATAGCAGGGTCCAAGGAAGACCTTGCAGGGGCACTTATTCCCAAGTATAGTTCCTTAGAGACTGGACTTTGAATTGCATTGTCCATCCAAGGGAGTCATGTGTGCAAAGGATCCTTAAGGGGATGTATCTGACTCAGAAACCTTGATGAACACTGAAGGCCCAGCCTAGAGGAGGAGGCACGTCAACAAATTCAGAGGGTCCAAGCTCTGGTGAAAGCTGGAGTCAGTCAAAAGGTGGAAATTAGGTGGACATAGAATAAAATGGCAGTGAGTCAGGAGCTAAACCAGAGGAGTAGAGGCAAGGGCGTTGACTCAAATTACACTAAATTATCTGTATCTTCTTTTATGTCTGGCACACTGTACATGGGTAGATCAGGCTTGAATAGCCACAATATAGCTTTGGCAGACAGCTAGAAAGCAAGTACTTTATGGAGTAGTGGTAGAAAATAAGACCAAAAACCATGCTTGAATTGATATATGAAGATTGTATTTTTACAATCTTCTGCCATTTATCTTGGAAGTTTCTCTGCTAAACCCTTTGTTCCATATCTCCTGATTTTATTGGATTTTACTCTTTGTGATATTCTTTTAAGAGAAAAAAATCTCAGAAATATTAGATCTGACCATTCAGTCCAGAAATATTTTAAGCGCATTTCTTTTCTTTTACTTTTTCCACCTCCTTAAATTGTATAGAGTATGCAAGGTTTTTGTGTTTTAGAATGAATAAGACCGTTTTTCCAAGTTGGTCAGCCAACGTAGAGAATATTAACTCTGGAGAACATTGTTCCTATAAAGTGAAACTGCTTCAATAAATTAACATGCCAGAAAAACATGAGGGGAATCATTTCAGGCAAAGAAGTAGAAATCAAGTACCTGAAAAAATGTAAAAAGCCATTTTTAGGTGATTTTATTTCCATTTTAAACAAATGAAACTCCTTTGCCTTTTCTTACTTGATTGGCTTTAGTTAGAACCAGTGGGACCAAGAAGGGCACAGCAGACCTATTATTAATATGCAAAAATAAAATGCCACCTTGTGTGTCAATTAAAAAAAAGCAAATGCCACTAAAGAAAGGCTGTAATGATATTAAAGAAAGTCACTTGAAAAAAATATTTTTTCATGGATACTTTAAGCTGCCTCTTATTGAACTGAAAAAAAAACTGATGTAAGTCTGGCTTCAGTATTTCAGTGTTTGTGTCTATAGGTATCAATTTGTGGGTGGGGGAAAGGCACCAAATATAGGTACTGAATTTGTGCAAAATCTCTTTATTTAGAAAGACCACATTTAAAAAATGCCAAATCAGCAATTGCCTAAACTCTGGCTTTATGTTTAGTGGTCAAGTGTCTGTTCTGAATTGTACCTTCCAAGTACACCACCCACCACTGTGGCTTCTTCTAATATGATTGGAGAAAGCCTTTCTTTTATTCTTTTTTTTTTTTTTTTTTTTTTTTTTTTT
>PVJS01005033.1:0-66076 GCA_004027185.1 Glis glis
ACCACGCCCGGCTTTATACTTTATTTTGAAACTGGGTCTCACAAAGTTGCGGAGGGCCTTCACTAAGTAGAGAGAGAGAGAGAGAGACAGACAGACAGACAGACAGACAGGGACAGAGCGAGAGAGCTGAGGCTGGCCACGAACCTGGATCCTCTGGTCTCCGCCTCCCAAAGTACTGGGATTACAAGCGTGCGCCACCACGCCCAGCATCTTTTTTATTCTTTAACATTTCCTTGATATTTAGACAAATTCTCGGCGTTATTACTTTTCTATTATAATCACATTACATTACAAGTTTCACTATAAATATTTTACCATTATATAACAAGTTTTATGGGTCATGTGTTATTTTTGTTATCATTCCAATTCTAAATATTTTATAATTTCCCTTGTGATTTCTTCCTTGACCTCTGAGTTTTAAATTTGTGCTTTTAAATTTCCAAACACATGGGGATTGTCACTTATATTTTGTTAAAAGTAATAGTTACATTGATTTGTAATTGAAAAAATGATCTACGTAAGATTGATTCTTTGACATTTTTAAGATTTTAGGTCTAGTAAGTGGCCAGCTTGTATACATATTTTTCAAGTATTTAGGAAGAATGTATTCTCTCATTCAAGTACCGACCAGGCCCAACCCTGCTTACCTTCTGAGAACAGGTGAGCTCTGGGGTGTTCAGGGTGCTAAGGCCGTTGATAAGAATATATTCTGAGGATATAGTCAATATATGTCATAAGATATAGGTATTGCTCAAATCTATATCCTTACCAATTTATTTCCTGTTTGATCCATTATCAGGAAAAGTATGTTAAAATATTCTACTACAATGGTAGAATTGACTATTTATTGTGCACTTTTTCAATGTTTGCCTTATGTATTTGAAAGCTATGTTATTTACTGTTTTGTCACATCATAACATCTTCTTTTGACATCAGTGTCTAAGAAAATCGAGTCAATATATTTGGCTAGGTTAGGGTTTGTTTTCAATGTGCAAGCCTTAGTTTTGCCAAAGATCTTTCGACTAAGAATTTATATCAATACACATTATAGGCATACAAACAGCAGGAAGCATTGAAGAAGTGAAATGTGTAAAAAGCACATTCCACTTAAATGTTTCTTTAAAGCATTAAAGACGTGGGGTGATTAGGACAAGAGAATGGGGGCCCAGAGTGTGAGAGTCCAGGAGGCACCTCGAGGGCTTGGCCTCCAGACTGGTTGGTTTGGATATGAAAAGACACTTTTGTAGGTGAGCTCCTTACTATTCCTAGGAATCAACTAACTCAGAGTTGGTGGGGAAAAGAAGGGCCTTCAGGGTCAGCAAGGCCCCAAGATGCTAACACTCCAGAAACACATGGTTAATACGGTGTTGTATTAAACAAGTGGATTTGGGCAAATTATTAGGTTTTTTTTTTTTTTGGTAAGCGGGGAGATTGGGTTTGCTATTCTTGCACTCACTAAACAGCATTAATATCACTTCGTTTCCTATATACTTCACTCCTTAAAAGGCAATAACTTGTTTATGATTCTATGAATCTATTTTGTGTTCAGGATTCTATGACTCTATTTTGTGTTCATGATTCTATGACTCTATTTTGTGCCTGAAAAGGAAAAACATCATGTTGGGTGCCATGAGTTGGGGTCAGGGATGGAAGGAAGGAGAAGGAAGGAGCCACATAGAGGCCTGGGTTGGTGAATGCCTTATCAGTCTCTGGGTTTCTCTCAGCATCTTTGGTCTCTTTCATAGCTTCTTCATTCTTTAAAAAGGCAGGAAAAAGTTTCAGAAAGCTTCATTTCAATGGAAATACTGTTGCCCCAGTTCAAACTGCTATGCAAGAAATCCTTAACTATTATTATGCAGAGTGTGGACATGAATAACATTAACTTTGCACACCTAGATCAGCATTTTTGAAGTCGTAGTCTTATGTCACCATTTAATAACATTCAGGTTACCTTTAATCCTAAGCATATTCAAATATGATAGCAATTACCCATAGTTTGGGGACATATGCAAGAACAATAGATTTTTGAACTGACGGAGCATAGTTACTTTGAAAGTGCTTTATCAGGAATGAAAATGATGAAGTGTGCCGAGAATATGCAAATACATTCAAGTGCACACAATTAAAATCTCGAGATGTGTTTGATGATAAATCACTTCACTGTGGTTGCAAGTATTCGCAATAGGAATTCAAATTGATAATTATGATGATATGATTCTTAGAATAGCTAACCATTTTCCATTTTCATCTGCTCTTTGAAAGAAAAAGAGGAGTGTAATATCTTAAAACCAATCTATGACGGGAAGACTGTATTTCAAATATACGGGAAATTTTTCTCCTCGCCTATAGTCTTGTGTAGAAGAACCTTGAGAAAACCACAAGCAGAAAAAAGGAAGACTGGTCCTATTCCACATCCCCACCTACCAACCTCACAGTAAATCCCCAAAGCTTGTTTCAATTCACAAAATCTTTCTTATGCAGGCCTTAAGGAATGAGGCTAAACAGGGACTTTTGGTGCAAGCTTGGAATCCCAGTTCTTGGCGGGCTGAGACAGACAGATCACAGGTTCAAGACCAGCTGTAGCAACTCAGTGAGACCCTCAGCAAATTAGTGAGACCTTGTTTCAAAATAAAAAACAAGAAGGGCTGGGGTGGAGGGGGTAGCTCAGAGGTAGAATGCCTCTGGGTTCAAGCCCTCATTTTAAAAAATAACAATAAAAAATGGGTAAGTGTTCTATGTTCCCATTACAATGCAAATGTCCTATTGGAATTTAAGCCTCTTCTAGCCAATTCCTTTCCAGAGCAAACCCTGAACTGATGGGAGTGTGTGGGGCTGTATTAGAGGAGCACTATCATTTTAAAAATGTATTTAGGCATCCACCATCAGGTGAGCCATTTCTTCTCTGCTTTTTGCTGTTCTTTCAGCTTGGAGGAATGACTCAAGCTGGGCAGATAATCTTCCAATTCAGAAATTGTGTTGGTTGAAAGAGCAGAGGCTTTGCAGGGGTACAGGAGGGCTGCTTGGATGCTAAGACTCTTTGGAGTTTACTAGAATGTTAGCTTGGTGAAGGGAAAACTCTCTCCCTCAGCTCTCATCTGCCCGGCCCTGGCTATTTTAATTTTTAATTTTGGGGGGGGAGCTTAATGAACACAAGACCTGTGATTGTCTTCAGGTATAGGTTTTATTATTATTCAGGTATAGTGAGGCCAATCAATCCATAGGGGATTGAATGGACAAGATGACTTATAATACTCACAGATTCTAAGAGGAGGGGCATGCCAGGCCATGAGGGGCCAGGCAGAGAAGCACCAGGGTTGGCCAGGAGGCACAGGGAGAGCAGCAAACAGAGGCAAGAACTTTTGTTGTGGTTGCCGTGGGAAAGAATAGGTGGGACGGGGTAAACTGGCTTAGGATTGGCCGGTTTGAATAAGTCCCTCTGGTTCTGGGGTTTAGGGGCTGTCTTTGGTTGTCTGGTACCTGGCTCTGGGGTGATGAGGACAAGAGAAAAGGGGCCCGGAATATAAGAGTCCAGTAGAGGAGGTGTCTGGAGGGCATGGCCTCTAGACTGGTTGATTTGCATATGAAAGACATTTTTGCAGGTTTGTCCCTTACTATTTTTAGGAATCTGCTAATACAGAGTTGGTGGGGAAAAGAGATGCCTTCAGGGTCATCAAGGCCCCAAGTCCTTAAAGCACCAGAAACACATGGTTAATAGGGTGTGGTACTAAACAAGTGTCCTTCTCCCCATTGTTTAGCTATCCTAGGGTGACAGGGCTCAAGGCAGTTACATGACCCAAATGCACTGAACCTGTGGGACATTGGGTCAGAGGTTAGTTGTCATCTCCGTTCTTTCTACGCTGACCTTGGGTGGGAGATTCTCAAGCAAGGTTTGCCTTCACCACCAGTCACTAACCTTCCTGAGTTGCATTTGTGAAATACTGACAAAAGCTGTCCTCTCTCTTGAGACTAAATTAGAAAACAGGCCTGAAAAGGGACTTCGATCACAGCATACTGAACGTCATAATATGATTCATGATTACCTAAGAGGGAAAAGAAGCAGGTAACTCATTTCTTGTTTTGAATATATGTCCCCCAAAACTTTATGCCTTGGAAACTGAATCCTCAAATTCACAGATAAATGGTATTTGGAGGTGGGGCCCTCAGAAGTTGATTAGGGTTAGATGAAGTCATGAGAGGGGCTCCCCTATGATGGCTTTAGTGGATTTATAAGAGGAGAAAGAGAGACCTGAGCCAGCACGCTCTCTCTATCTCGCCTTGTGATGCACTCTACCATGCTATGGTACAGCACGAGGCCGGCGTCAGGCCCTCAGACTTCCCAGACTCTGTAACCAATTAAATGTCTGTTCTTTATAAATTACCTAGTCTCAGGCATTTCATTGTAGAGACAGAAAATGGACTATGGTATCTCTAGAGAATTGTAAATTCAAATGGAAACAACATACTACCAACCATGAAATAGAATAGATCTCCTTCAGGTTCAGGCGTAAAGCTCACATAGTAGGTTCGGGTTCCATTCCGCATTCCCAGGTGCAGAGTTTGGGCTCCGAGTAGAGATAATGCAAAGAATTTAGTGATTCTGTAACTCACTGTTGACACATCAGCCAGTGCTCTTGCAATCCTTAATTGAGTCATCGCCGTGCAGTATCTGTGTGTTCTTGTCTATTTCTTTTGAAGTCAGAGTTGGGAAATTTCCCTTATTATGCCCTTGAGCATCTGAGGTTTCCTCAAAAACAGTTCCCACAAAATTGTTTTCCTTTATGTCTGGTACAAAGTCCTAGAGAGATCCTGATTATAACTACTTGCCATTGTAATTAAAAAAAATGTTTTCTCTTGAAAGGCTGCAGATCCCATGTGTGAGCTTGTTTATTTCCTTGCAAGTCTGGGCATGGCCAGGTAGTAACTGCCTAGTACCCAGGATTGCAAAATAGACAGTGGCACAGCTTTTTATAAGATTATCATAGTTCTTGAAAAGCAGATGTAAATGGGCAAAGAGAAGATGATTGCATTTGTGTTTTGAGGACCTCAGCAAGAGGCACAATCGAAATAAACCATTAACAGTAAGGAAAGACAGGCATGTGAATGTATTCACTTGATCTTAGCCTAAAGGCTCAGAAGTGATTAACGTCTGAATTTATTTATTTATTTATTTATTTATTTATTTATTTATTTATTTGCGGTACCGGGGATTGAACCCAGGGGCGGTCTACCTCCGAGCTACACCCCCGGCCCTATTTTTTATACTTTATTTTGAAACCGGGCCTCACAAAGTTGTGGAGGGCCTCACTAAGTAGAGAGAGAGAGAGAGAGAGAGAGAGAGAGAGAGAGAGAGAGAGACAGGGAGAGAGGGGGGGGAGAGAGAGAGCTCAGGCTGGCCGCGAACCCATATCCTTCAGTCTCTGCCTCCCAAAGTACTGGGATTACAAGCGTGCGCCACCATGCCTGTCCGACATCTGAATTTATTAAGCAAGTTGTTTTATACTTTTATTGGTGCATTGTAATCATACATCATAGTGAAGCTCAAAGTGATACAAGATTACATGTGCACAGCAATTGGTGTATTTCCTTCTCCCACCCCACTTCCCCCTCCTCCTTCCCCATATGTGTTAGTGAGACTGGTAGTGATACCTTCATATATGGACATACCATTATCTGAGCTGTTTCTTTCCTCAATCCTCCATTTTACCCTCTCCATCTCACTCCTCCAATCCCCTTCTACTAGTCTACTGGTCTTTCTCCTCATTTGTCTGACGTCCCTTTTGTCTTCTGTTTTCTCTTTAGCTTCCACATATGAGAGAAAACATACACTCTTGACTTTCTGAGTCTGGCTGATCTCACTTAGCATAATATACTTTAGTTTATCCACTTTCCTGCAAATGACATAATTCTGTTCTTCTCTATGGCTGAGTAAAATTCCATTGTGTGTATATGCCGCCCTTTCTTTATCCATTCATCTGTTGATAGACACCTTGGTTGGTTCCATAATTTGGTTATTATGGAACTGCTATAAACATTGATATGCATGGGTGAAGAAACTGAGTTTCTAAATAAAACCCAGGCAGCTGAGAATTCTGTGTTCAAATGTCAGCTCTGTTGAGGACACGCCTTGTTGGTTCCATTTACTATTTGAAAAGTAGAATGTGCCCCTCTTATTCTATAAGAAGGTCATGTACACGAGCCACCTGAAGACACGGAAATCTTTGGAAGCTTCAGACTTCTCTAGATATGCAAAATAATGCTCTTTAATGGAGAAAGTAAATAAATCATGATTGCCAATTCAGCAGCTTTAAAAATACAGTATGAACTTCAGTCCCTGGAATAATGTCTTTCAGTGGAAGGTATTGTTCTTGGTAAATAGAAAAACATAAAACATAAAAAACAGTGATGAAATTTGCTTTGCCTAAAGAAGAGAAAAAAATTAATAAAACACCTGTGCAAATTAGTGATTAAAACCTAATACCTGAGCCAGGCGTGGTGGCGCATGCCTGTAATTCCAGTACTTGGGAACCTGAGACAGGAGGATTGCAGATTCAAGGCCAGCCTCAGCAACTTAGCAAGGCTGTCAGCAACTTAGCAAGACCCTGTTTTGAAATAAAAAATAAAGTGGGGATGGGAGTGTAGCTCAAAGGTAGAACAATCATGGGTTGTCTCCAGTACCACAAACAAAAACAAAAAACACAAACAAAAACCTTTTACCTGCCCTCTTTCTGGAAACATTCAGCAGTCCCCATGCAGTAGATCTTAGAGTGTGTGGAGTTCTTTATTACACAACTATTTATTTATTTATTTATTTATTTATTTTTTAATGTTCATTTATTGGTGCATTGGAATTATACATTTTGATATATGTCAGGGTATGAACATCATACATGCACACATTGCACATTTAGCCCTCCCTCCAATCCCACCCTATTCCCTCCCCCTTCCCTCCCTTTCATGCTCCAGATAGTAATTGAGTCTTATAGGTTTGTGTATGTACATCATGTGCTATAGTGTGTTTCCCTCCACCTCCCTCCCAACTCCCTCAGTTAGGTCACCTTCTTTGTCCATCTAAAGATTTCTTCTTCTTCTCTTCTAAGTCTCTTCTAAGTCCCATTCTATCTAGCTCCCACAGATTAGGGGGAACATCCGATTTTTTACTCTTAGTGACTTACTAATATCACTTAGCATGATGTTTTCAAGTTCTCTCCATTTCCCTGCAAATGATGTGGTTTTGTTCTTCTTTGTGGCTGCGTAAAATTCCATTGTGTACATATCCCATAGTTTTGTGATCCATTCATCTGTTGATGGACACCTTGGCTGGTTCCAAAGTTTGGCAATTGTGAATTGTGCTGCTATAAGCATAGATACACATGCATTAGTCTGGTAGTTGGTTTTAGTTCTTTGGGGTAGATGCCTAGAAGTGGTATTGCTGGGTCATACGGTAGGTTCATTCCCATTCTTCTGAGGATCCTCCACACTGTTTTCCAAAGTGGCTGCACTAATTTGCAATTCCACCAACAGTGTAGTAGAGTTCCTACTTCTCCACATCCTCGCCAGCATTTGTTGTTGTTTGTGTTTTTAATGATTGCCATTCTAATTGGGGTTAGGTGAAATCTCAGGGTAGTTTTGATTTGCATCTAACTAAAATGAGGATTAATACGTGGGATTGCATTAAACCAGAGAGCTTTTGTGCAGCAAAGGAAACAATCAAGAACCTCAACAGAGAGCTGACAGAATGGGAGAAGATTTTTGCCAGCTACTCCTCTGATAGAGGACTCATATCTAGAATATACAGAGAACTTAAAAAAAATCACCACTAAAAAAACAAATAATCCAATAAAAAATGGGCACATGAACTAAATAGACACTTCACAGAAGAAGAAATACAAATGGCCCATAAATGTATGAAAAAATGTTCAACTGCACAACTATTTAAGTTGCTAATTTCCCCGTGTTTTCCTACAGTTCTGTGGTTGTTCTTAGGTTCTGGTTTTCATAAGAGTTTGGAAACCCTGAATTAAGGAAATATTTGGGGGAGGCAGTTTTAGGGCTCCCTGGGGATTCTGGGCCCTACTAATATTTAGTTTGAATTCATATAATTGAGATTCTGATGTAGGTGTTGGCTTAGGGTGGGCATCTCTGGATTTCATATCAGATCTGGTTCTCAGCATAGGCAGGGGACATGGGGTCTCAAACAGTATTCTTTCTCATCCTCTCCCAGGACTCTGTCAGATCTGGGATTGAAAACTTTCTCCTTCTACAGCCTTCACATTGTCATCCCTGCTGAAGGGGCTCCTCATGCTCCTTGGGCAGTATGCTTCACAGTTCCTCCCTGTTGTCGGGGTCCCCTGCCCCAGGCTGCCTCCTTTGCTTCTCTACTCAGCCTGGACCACCCAGGCTCCACATTCACTGTTTAAGAGGGGGATAGGACAGGGTGGTCTTACTGGCTTTGGTTTCAAAGAGTCTGGGCTCTTAGGGGAGGGAGGACAACTAAGCATGGATTTAATGTATGGCAAATACATGAAAGGAGAAAGATTCTCATCACCACTCCACCCCAGTCCTCTCCCTGAACTAGATTCCTCTGGGATGCTGATGAGGATAGGGATTCTTTGTGTGTGCGTATGCACACACACACACACACACACACACACACACACACAATGCTGGGGATTGAATCCAGGGGAATTCTACCTCCGAGGTATACCCAAGCCCTTCTTAATTTTTTGAAACAGGGTCTCACTAAGTTGCTGAGGGCCTTGCTAAGTTGTTGAGGCTGGCTGAGAACCTGCAATCCTCCTGCCTCAGTGTCTTAAGTCCTGGGATTACAGGTGTGCACCACCATGCCTGGCACTGCCTGCTTTCCCGGAACAATTGCAGAGAGGAAATGGAGTTGTGTGTACAAGGAGATTGATCTTTAGTCTTGCAGACTTTTCTGCATCCATGGTACAGGAGTGGTGAGAGTCCCTTGCTACTGGTGTTAAGTAGTTAGATTAGAGATGAGAAGGGCAGGGAAAGGAATGGGACAGAGGATCCAGCCAGCTTTCATGAGAAGAGATAAGGAGATTCACCCCTTAGCTGCAACTGCCATTTTAGATCCCTACCCGCCAACCAGGGTTTCACTGAGGCACCTGGGGGAAAGTTTCCAACATGGTAGAATCAGTGCAGGTGCACTAAATTCTAGTGGGAAAAGAATAGTTTTGTCCCCCACATGCATATACATGAGGGGGAAGGTTTCCAGAGTAAAATAATCCCACCAGGCAGAGAACTCACCACCACTTTCCATACCTGGAAAGGGACCACTTTTTTTTTTGCAGTACTGGGGATTGAACCCAGGGGCATTCTACCTCTGAGCTACACCCCCCAGCCCTATTTTTTATCCTTTATTTTGAACAGGGTCTCACGAAGTTGCAGAAGCCTCACTAATTAGCTGAGGCTGGCCGCGAACCGGTCTCAGCCTCCCAAGTACTGGGATTACAAGCGTGCACCACCACGCCTGGCTGAAAGGGACCGCTTCTGACCCCATCTCTGGAGTGCAACCCCATTGTCCCAGGCAGCCTTTTCATTCCTGAGAATGGCCCATTCCAGATTCTTCTCCTTGGAATGTGACCCTTCCATCTCTCTTCATAGCATTTCTCATATGGTGCCTTCACTTCTCTAAATAGACCTCCTGTATTTCCCATTTGAGCTTTCTGTTTGAATACTTTCCGAGCAGATAATCAAGGACTGAGGTTGTGCGGAATAGTTTTAAAATCTCCCACCCCATACCCTGGTGGTTCTTAGAGACTGTTATATTTAGATATAGAATGTCCCCTAAAGAGCTCATTTATTAATATTCAGAGTTGATATAGTCAAATCATGAGAGTTGGAATCTTAGCAGTTATCCATTGTTATGGATTTATCTGGTGGTGGCCTGGACTTAGGTAGGGTGTGGCTGGAGAAGGTGGGTCCCTGGGGGTGCAGCATTGGGGATTATATATGGTTCCTCCTCCCCTTGCTCTCTCTCTTGCTTCTGGCCTCCATGATGTGAGAATGAAGCCATTTGGTCTCCCTCTCTCCGCTTCTTGTTGGCATGCCCTGAGATCTGAGGTCCCCAGCCTCACATGAACTAAACCCTAACATCTTCAAGGAAAACTATAAGCAAATAAATCTTCCTTCCTCTAAATTGTGGGGTCAGTTGTTTTGGATATAGCTATGAGAATGCTGACTAAGACAGAGACCAATTCCATCAAAGAAAAAGCTAAATCTTGTAAGGACAGTGATTGCAAAGAACCAATACCAAAAGCAATCACATTCTTCTCTACACACTTGAATATCTCAAGACAGTGACTCTTCAGACTTCCCAGCCAAACTGCCCAGCAAACTTCTATGGCTACAGCTGAACTTGTCTGGACTGGAAACCAAAGGCCCTTCCTGCAGGGACCTGAGTGGCTACAACCTGCCTCATCAAGACAACTGTGAATCTCCAGATCATCCAGATAAACCACTTGGCGAACTCCTGTGGCTGCAGCTGAACTTGTTGGGATTGAGAAACTACAGAGCCTTCCTGCACAGACTCCAGCAGCTACAATGGAGCTCATCAAGACCATGAGTTTACAAATCATCCCACCAGGAGCCTGTGTAGCCGCAGGGACTTGCATGATAACTAAGAAACCCATGGGATCTGTGAGTTTGCAAACTATCCCTGCAGAAGTGGGGGCAGGCGCTACAGTTGGACACAGCAGGAACATGTATTAGCAGAGAGACCCTAGGGAACCTTGAGTGGGACCTAAGGTTAGCAGTTCACCCTGCTTCTGTGGGGTCTCCAGTTATCACCACAGGACTGCCAACAGTGGTGTCTTTGGGGTGAAATAACTCAGTGAACTGTGCTGCAGGCTCAGAAGACTATAAATTCTTGCTGAGTGGTGTTTGGGTGGCTCAAGTACCAAGGCCAGTGGCCAGCAAGGTCTCACGTGATCACAGCTGCGCAGAGCAGCAGCGGTGTCCCTGGGACTAAATAACTCAGCCACCCAAGCCCCAGATTGAGAATGGTACAATCTCTCCCTGGTGGAGTTTGGGCTTTGTGTGCAGGGAGGCCAGGGGCCAGCATGGTTTCACATGATCGCAGCTGGCAGAGAAGCAGCAGGGTCTCTCAGGCAATTTGACTCAGATAGCCATGCTGCAGGCTGGGGATGCAACACACTCTCAGCCAGCAGAGTTTGTGCCTGATGAGCATGCATGCCAGTGGCTGACAGGGCCCCACATGATCACAACCAGTAGGTCAGTGGAGATGTCCCTGGGGCATCAAAGCTCAGCTAGCCAGGCCACAAGCTTGGAACTTTATAATCTCTGGCACTGATGAGCTTGGGCCCAGTGACTACAGAGGTCTGATGCCAGCACTTCTCAGTGTTTCACATGTTCACCACTAGCAGAGCAGTAGTGGTGTCCCTTGGTCATTAACATAGGTTTTGTTATAAGACAACAAATAGATGTAGGACTCCCACACAAAGAGGAAGAGGATGCCAAGGCAACAGAGATACAAACCTGAGAATTCTGAAAACATGAGAATGAAGACCAATGAGGAAAAATTAAATTCCTACAACACAACAACAAGGGAGCTCATCAATACTGAGCTGCAGAAAATACCAGAAGAATTCAGAATTTTGATTTTCAATATGATCAAAGGCCTTAGAATTTAAATCAGAGAAATGTACAGCATATGAAAGAACATGTCAATAGAGAAATTGAAGCCCTACATAAGAACCAAAAAGAGGCCCTGAGCAAAGTGAAGGAGACAGTATATGAAATAAAGACCTCAATAGAAACCACCTCTGGCAGACTAGACCACATAGAAAATAAAATCTCACTCTTAGAAGACAGCTCATTCAAAACTGACAAGTCAACAATATAGAAAAGAAAATACGACAACATGAACAGAATATTCAAGAAATATTGGATAATATGAGACAAACAAAATATTGAATTATAAGAAACAAACTAATGGATAACAGGAATTGAAGATGGCCTAGAAGCACAAACCAAGGACATTAGAAACCTCTTCTGAGAAATAATATCAGAGAATTTCCCATAGAAAACAAGATGGACATCCACTTACAGGAGACATTCAGAACCCCCCAAAAGACAAGATCAAAGAAGAACTTCTCCATGCCACATAATCAAAATGAGTAATATAGAGGTCAAGGAGAGAATCTTAAAAGCATCAAGAGCAAAAGGACGGGTGACATTCAGAGGGAAAAACAATAAAAATCATTTGGACTTCTCAACCCAAATCATGAAAACCAGGAGAGACTGATATGATGTACTCCAAACCCTGAAAGAAAACAATTTCCAACCAAGACTACTATATCCAGCAAAGATATCTTTCAAAATCAACAGAGGAATAAAAACCTAAGATAAGCAGAAAGTAAAAGAATTCATGACTACCAAGCCCGCATTAGAGAAAATACTTAAATAAAATACAAAGAAGAAAAAATAAATACCAGAACCAGAGAACAGGTGAATTCCATCAGATAGGCAACTAAGCAAAGGAGAAATAACACTATATCAAACAGAAAATATAACTCAAGATAGGAAACAAAAATCATCTCTCAATTATAACATTGAATGTCAAAGGTATAAACTCCCCAGTTAAAATGCGTTGATGGCAACATGGACTGAAGAACATGACCCAACTATATGCTGGGAAAAAGATGCACCATAAAAATGGAGACTGAAAACAAGCAGGTGTAGCAACTCTCATATCCAACAAAGCTGACTTTAAGCCAAAACTTATCAGAAGGGAGAAAGTGGGTCAGTTATTACTAATAATAAGGAACAATCCAACAAGAATATATAATGATAGTAAACATTTATTCCCCAAACATGGGTGGATCCACTTTTATAAAACAAACTCTTAGGGACATTAGGTCTCAAATAGACCAAGGTACAATAATATTGGGAGATGTCAACGCATCACTCACACGACTAGATCAATCTTCTAGGCAAAAGATGAGTAAAGAAAGATTCTTTAGACCTTAAGAACACTATAAACCAAATGGATCTAAAGGCATATACAGAATATTCCAACAACAACCGAGTACGCATTCTTCTCAGCTGCTCATGAAACCGTCTCCAAAAGATACCACATTCTGGGCCACAAAGCAAGTACCAGCACATTCAAAAAATGTAATATAATTCCTGTGAATCTTTTCAGATCATAATGGAATGAAAGTAGAAATCAAAGCAGGAAGACCCAAAGGAATTAGATAAATACATGGAGATTGAATGATAAACTTTTGAATGAGGACTGGATCATGGAAGAAATAAGGGGAGAAATAAAAAATTTCTAGAGTTAAATGAAAATAGAGACACAACATACCAAAATCTATGAGACACTTTGAAGGTGGTTTTAAGAGGAAAATTTATAGCACTGTGTGCCCACATAAGAAAAACAGAAAGTGACCAAATAAACAACCTAATGACAAACCTCAAGGCCCTCGAAAAACAGGAACAGACTAATCCTAAAGCCAGTAGAAGGCAGGAAATAATTATTATCAGAGTAGAAAAACAATACAAAAGATCAACAAAACAAAAAGCTGGCTCTTTGAAAAGATAAACAAATTGACCCAAAATCAGAAATGAAAAAGGAGACATCACCACAGACAGTGAGGAAATTAAGAGGGTTGTCAGAAACTATTTTGAAAATTTGTACTCCAATACATTAGAAAACATAGAAGAAATTGACAGATTTCTAGATATATACAACCTACCTAAATTGAACCAAGAAGATATAGAAAACCTAAACTGACAAATAGCAAGCAAAGAGATAGAAACAGCAATAAAAAGCCTTCCATCAAAGAAAAGTCCAGGATCTAACCAAGGAAGTAAAAGTCCTCCACAGTGAAAATTATAAAACACTAAAGAAAGAAATTGAAGAAGGTCTTAGAAGATGGAAAGATCTCCCATGCTCTTGGATAGGCAGAATAAATGTTATCAAAATGGCTATTCTACCAAAAGTGATTTACAGATTCAATGCAATCATGACAGTGACATCAAAATACCAATGCCATTCTGCACAGACCTAGAAAAATCAGTCCTAAATTTCATATGGAAAAATAAAGGACCCAGAATAGCCAAAGCAATTCTCAACAATAAGAACCATGCAGGAGGCATTACAATACCTGACTTTATACTACAGAGTTATAGTAATAAAAACAGCATGGTATTGGCACAAAAACAGACACATAGACCAATGGAACAGAATAGAAGGTACAGAAACAAATACACACACTATAGCCAATTTATTTTTGAAAAAGGAGCCAAAGACATACATTGAAGAAAATACAATCTTTTCAACAAATGGTGTTGGGAAAACTGGCTATACAGTTGTAGAAAAATGGAATTAAATCCCTACCTCTCAACCTGCAGATGAGTCAACTCAAGATGGACAAAAGACCTGGAAATTAGACCAGAGACTTTCAAGTTGCTAGAGGAGGGCATAGGTCTAACACTCCAACATACAGGCACAGGTAGAGACTTCCTCAATAAGACCCCCAAAGTTCAGGAAATTAAAACAGTATTTAATAAGTGGGATGGCATTAAACCAGAAAGTTTCTTCTCATCAAAGGAAATCATCAAGAGTCTAAAGAGAGAGTCAACAGAATGGGAGAAGATCTTTGCAAGCTATTCCTCTCGTAGAGGACTAATATTTAGAATATACAAAGTACTTAAAAGACTTAAAACTAAAAAAATAAATAATCCAATCAAGAAATGGGCAATTGAACTAAATAGACACTTGACAAAAGAAGAGATACAAATGTCCAATAAATACATGAAAAAATGTTTAATATCATTAGCAATCAAGGAGCTGCAAAGCAAAACTACACTAAGATTTCATCTAACCCTAATTAGAATGGCAGTCATCAAGAAGTCAAACAACAATAAATGCTGGTGAGGATGTGGGGAAATAGGAACTCTTATACACTGTTGATAGGATTACAAATTAGTGCAGCTGCTATGGAGATCAGCGTGGAGGTTCCTCAGAAAACTGGGAATGGATCTACCATATGATCTAGCTATACCACTCCTGGATATCTTTCCAAAGGGATTGAAATCAGAATATTTTAGTAATACATGCATAATCATGTTTATAGCAGCACAATTCATAATAGCCAAATTATGGAACCAACCTAGGTGTCCATCAACAAATGAATGGATTATAAAATTAGGGATACACACAAAATAGAAATATCCTCAGCAATAAAGAAGAACAAAATTATGTCATTTGTAGGAAAATGGATGGACCTGGAGAACATTAGGTTAAGTGAGATCAGCCAGTTTCAGAAAGTGAAGAGTCATATGTTTTCTCTTGTATGCAGAAGCTAGGGAGTAATTGGGATACAAGAGGGACTTTAGATAATGGAGAAGAAACCCTAGTGGAGTCAGGGAGGTAGTCTGGGTGAGGGCGGGGTTGGGGAAAGGGAATATTAATGAAGGAAACACTTCCATTGACACTATATACTTATGTGAGAATACGCCTGCCAGTCTCAGTGTCGCGTATGGGGTGGGAGAAGGAAGGGAGCTGGGGGAAAGCTCACCAAGTGCTGTGTGCATGTATGTCACTATCATTCTGAACTTCATTATGATATGAGAATATAATGTACCAATAAAAGTATTAAAAAAGAAAAAATCTCCTACTTGGTGACACTAGCCTGGTATGGAAACAGCAGAAAGAGTCACCAAACTTGATGTCACTCTGAGGAGAAACAGGCATATCATAGCAGAAACCTCAGGGACCAAAGTTCCTACTCTACTCCCCCTGCCCAGCCATGTTTTAGGACTCTTCAAACTTCCAGAACTTTGATGGAACTCTGCAGATGAAAGGGAGAAGCAGGCCAGAATCACTGGGATAAAATTTCTACCAAGCCGGGCGTGGTGGCGCACGCTTGTAATCCCAGTACTTTGGGAGGCGGAGACCAGAGGATCCAGGTTCGCGGCCAGCCTCAGCTCTCTCTCTCTCTCTCTCTCTCTCACTCACTCTCTCTCTCTCTCTCTTCCTAGTGTGGCCCTCCGCAACTTCGTGAAACCCGGTTTCAAAATAAAGTATAAAAAAAAATAGGGCCGGGGGCGTAGCGCAGAGGTAGAACGCCCCTGCGTTCAATCCCCCCTGGTACCGCAAAAAAAAAAAAAAAATTCTACCAACCTAATAAGGTGAAGACGTGACAGAAGTTAGGTCAAGTCACAGGAAAAGACAATTTCTATTCGTCGCACACTCAAATTGAAGGCAAAGTCAGACCAAATTCATCTGTGTCTCCAGTCATCTTATTTTCACATTAAGTTGAAGAAGCCTTCCATTGCCTTCTATTCCATTCCCATTCCAAGAATTCCATGCCTCCATGCCTCAACCACTGTTCTAATATTTTCCATCACCCACCAATCTTTTGCTACACATATGTTCTCTCTTGTATTAGGCCATTTTAAATCTAGGGAAACATATTTGACTCAGAGTCTCTAAGACAAGAAAGTGAATATTTTGGCTCATGAAATCCAAGAAAGCATTGAATGAGCTAAGCACCAGACAGGCAGTAATGTGACTGTGACTCAGAATAATTGGAACTAGGGTCCGGTTGCCCTTAGGATTCTTTCTCTTCATTTCTTAATTCTACTTCTCTCTGAAAACTGGAATCTATCTTCCTTTGCAGACTGACTGGCTTATTCCAGCAGGGGAAACATATGACTGCCTAAAGTGCCAGTTTTTTATCTTAAAATTTCTACTACAGGGGAAAGACTGACTCCTGCTTTTCCTCTGGTACCTCATTTAAGAAACTGCACATTACTCATGTCAACTCCAGTGGTTTTTTTTGGGGGGGGTGGCTAGAACTAGTTCACAGAAAGAGATGGGGCTGGGGTGGGGCAGGAAAACAATAGACCTATCCTTAAGGGAGAGAGACAGCCTTTTGCAGGCATTGGCTGTCATTTAAATGGTCTATAAACACACATGCATTTTCAACCCACATTATCTCTACTTCTTTACCATGCACTCTGTTCTTAATTATTTTTTTGCAATCGACTTTCTGCTTTTATCACCGTAAAAAGCTCTCATAAAGGTCCCTGTGGATGATCACATGATTCTCAAATCCAGCTACCTCTTTTTTGTTTTTGTTTTTCCAAGCCATTGGCTCTGTTCTTGTCTTCCATTTGCCAAAACATATTTTTTCCTAGCTCAGATACCAGTGCCTGTTTTGACCTGGTGCTCTTCCTACCTCCCAGATAGCACCTTCTGTCTCTTTTGCTAACGTTTCTTTCTCCTTTTGCTCCTTAATTGTAAGCAATCTTCACATTTCTCATGTGAATCCATTTTTCTCTACTCTCTCTCCTATAGTAGCATGAAGCCTTCAGTAGTTTATTTTCTACAGCATAAGACAAAAAATATTAAAAGCCTCAAAGAACTAGTGCTAAGTTAGCACTCCATAAAAACAATATGATGAATGATAATAACATTCGATAGGGGTTGACAGTTATTGACGACTGACCATTGTGTTAAGTACTTTATTTGAATTAAGCTATTTGATCTTTACCCTATGAGATGGATACTATTTTTATTATTCCTCTTTTCACAGGCAGAGGAAAAGGGACCGTGCAGAGGTTAAATATTAGTCCAATGTCAAACAATGAGAAAGGCAGTAATGAAACGTCAGTGGTCTCCTAAACATGCCTGGAGCTTCCTTGCTTGCTTGTTCCCACTCCTGGTGATGGTCCCGTATCCAACTCTGTCACACAACATTGCCCAACATGGTCCCATATCCAGCTCTATTATACAACATTGTATCTCCTTCAAGGTAAAAGTTCCCAGGTAATCTCTTCCCAATGGATTGTTCAATGAATTATTTCCCTCCTCTGAACTCCCATGATATTTTACTTTTGCCTTGTGTAAATTTATTATTCTATTTTCTATTTGGCTATTTAAAAAATAGATGATCTTGTTTAATAACCTGCAAGCAACTGTAGATTTTGTGTCCCCCCCCCACCCCACCTGCCACAGTGCCTCTCAGTGTTTTCTTCCAGGATGGATACTCAATGTTTATAAAATAAACAGATGAGCCATTTGTCAAACAACATATATTCATGGATAATCTTTTTTATTTTTATTTTTTGCAGTACTGGGGATTGAAACCAGGGACATTCTACCTCTGAGCTACACCCCCAGCCCTATTTCTTATTCTTTATTTTGAAACAGGGTCTCACTAAGTTGTGGAGGGGCTCACTAAGTAGCCGAGGCTGGCTGCAAAGCTGTGATCCTCTTGTCTCAACCTCCTAAGTACTGGGATTACAAGTGTGTGCCACCATGCCCGGCTGATGGAGAATCTTTTATAAGGCTCTATAGACCAGTGCTACTCAAAGTATGACTTGCAGACAAGTGCTTTTCCTGGAACCATTTGTTTTAGAGAGATCGGGAGCTTATTCCAGGAGGTAAGTCAACACACAGCTTCTTTCATCAAGAGAAGTCCTGCAAAGAAAAATTGTTGGCTGAATTGAAGTGTGCCTAGTTACATGGCTGATTTACTCTGTGGTCAAATTATATTTTGCTGCAAGCTCCTGATATCAGGGACCAGTAACAAATTGTTTGAGGATCAGTACTTTGAGTAGCATCTCCATGGGAGATTTCTGTGGTTTGAATATATGTGTCCCTCAATAATTCCTTGTTGGAACTTCAACCCCAAGATGTTGGTGTTAGAAGGTGAGACCTTTACAGAAAATTAAAATGAGGATCAATACGTGGGATTGCATTAAACTGAAGAGCTTTTGTGCAGCAAAAGAAACAATCAAGAACCTCAACAGAGAGCCAATAGAATGGGAGAAGATTTTTGCCAGCTACTCCTCTGATAGAGGACTAATGTCTAGAATATATAGAGAACTTAAAAAAATCACCACTAAAAAAACAATAATCCAATAAAAAATGGGCAAGTGAACTAAATAGACACTTCACAGAAGAAGAAACACAAATGGCCAATAAATGTATGAAAAAATGTTCAACATCATTAGCAATCAGAGAGATGCAAATCAAAACTACCCTGAGATTTCACCTAACCCCAGTTAGAATGGCAATCATAAAAACACAAACAACAACAAATGCTGGCGAGGATGTGGAGAAGTAGGAACTCTAATACACTGTTGGTGGGACTGCAAATTAGTGCAACCACTTTGGAAAACAGTGTGGAGGATCCTCAGAGGAATGGGAATGAACCTACCATATGACCCAGCAATACCACTTCCAGGCATCTACCCAAAAGAAATGAAACCAACTATCAGACTAATGCATGTGTATCTATGTTTATAGCTGTACAATTCACAATTGCCAAACTATAGAACCAGCCAAGGTGTCCATCAACAGATGAATGGATCACAAAACTATGGGATATGTACACAATGGAATTTTACGCAGCCACAAAGAAGAACAAAATCACATCATTTGCAGGGAAATGGAAGGCACTGGAGAACATTATGCTAAGTGAGATTAGTCAATCACAAAGAGTGAAAAGTCGGATGTTCTCCCTAATATGTGGAAGCTAGGGAGAATGAGACTTAGAAGGGACTCCAGACAAAGAAGGAGAAAACATTAGTTGAGCAAAGAAGGCGACCTAACTGAGGGAGATGGGAGGGGGGAAGAGGGAAATACACACGATGTATATACACAAACTTATCAGAGTCAATCACTATGCTGAGCACAGAAAGGGGGGAAGGAGGAGGGAATAGGGTGGGATTTGAGGGAGGAATAAATGAGCAATGAGCATGCTTCTGATACATTTTGATATACTTATCAAAATGTATAACTACAATGCACCAATAAATGTAAAAAAAATAAAAATAAGGTGAGGCCTTTGAGAGGTGTTTAGGTTATGAAGGCTCTGCCTTTGTGAATGAGATTAGTACCCTTATGAAAGGGTTGGGGGGAACTAGCTAGGCCTCTTGCTTTTCTGCTTTCTACCAGGATCCCTTCCTCCACGTGAGGATGCAGCAATGAGACTCCATCTTGTAAGCAGAGAGCAGCCGGAATCTGCTGGTGCCTTGATCATGGACTGCTCCGTCTCCATAAGGAATAAATTTCTGTTGTTCACAAATTACTCAGTCTCAGTATTTTGTTATAGCAGCACAAACAAACCGACATAGGAATATAAAACAGAAATGGTATGATTTCTGCTCCTGGGATCTGACATTTTAATTGAAGAGATGATAGTGTGAAATTTTGAAGCAAGAACAGCAATGACTAAATCACAGGATGATAAACATCCATGTTAGTAAAAAGAATAAAAGCGCTTCAAAATTTTTAGCTCGACTTTCTAATTTTTGCAGATCAAGAAACAAAGGCCCAGACAGTCGTCTATTTTAAGTCTTAATAATGCAAAATGTTTCCAAGGAAACAAAAAGTTAGAAATACATTTTAAAATATGACCAGATGTTAACTGTAATTTGAACACTGACAACATTTTCACTAACAGTTACAGGTGGGCGTGGGTACCACAAGGAAAGTTTTCTGATCCCTGTCTGTAGATTGAATAAAATCCAAGTGTGCATGATTGAATGTGACCATTAGGATCTAAACAATTTACAAATGTATTGTTTGTCTTCTATACATCTTTGATTTACTTAAAAGTCCTAATTTATGTTGCTTAAAAAAGGACTGTAAGTCATTAAGAAAGCACTTTCTGTGTGGCTGTATTTTCTTCCAAGGGCTTTTAAATGATCATAGCATGCAGCATGGCTTTCAAGCATTTATTTGTTGGTTACAAATGCAATTTTAAGTAGTCTGACAATCATCAATTTTTCTGAAATATTATCAACAAGAGTAGAATTTCTAAACCAGGCATGAGTCAATCTGATTGCAAATATTGGGTTATATGTGCCAGATTCTGGAATAGTCAGTTAGAAACAATGTGAATTAAGTCAACCCATTGGTATGGAAATAGAAAAGGAAATGAACATGTCTTTAGGAACAACATATATAATTTGACAGTACAAATTTATGCTAGCTCAGGGAAAGAAGAAAGAGAAATCTCTGTTCCAAGACAAAGTCAATACCGTCATGGTTTATGTGCTTCCTGACAAAATATTTGATCTGCCTGAGCACACGTGAGATGGGGCACAGCGGTGAGAGACAGAGACAGATACCAGCACAGAGGTGTTCTAGCACACGCTTACAAATGTGATAGGGAAGTCATCGGATTTACAATCCCATCCTCAGTTAGCTCCATCCCTGTCACCCAGCTGAGGGACCACACACTAGAACTCATACATCAATATGAAACCCCAAGGAAACGCAAGCAAAACGTGAACAAAACACAAAACAAAACAGAGCAAAAGCCCTGAAAAAAAGCAGCAGTACCACAGTCACAGTGAACAAGTGTCAGGCCATTTTGTTCAAAACCCATTGCTTTCTTCAATTGTCCTTTATTCATTAACATTTTTGATTTTTGGAAGTGATTGGAAGAAATGGAATAGTTGAAGAAGGTGGGTGACCACACTGGGGAGATGGACCAGCTGTGTTGTCAAATGATCATGTCTAATTGGGGACAAACTGGATAAATGAACTTGGTGCTCACTGAGCCTACCTCACTTTAAGCATGAATGGACTTCTGCTTAATTATTATTTGCTAGAACTATGTCCCCCAGCTATTTCTATCCATAATGGGTGCTGGGAAATGGAAGAGTTTTTATTTATTTTTGTTTGTTTCTAGCTAGGCTCACTGGGTTCTATTTGTAAAGAAAAAGGGGAGAGAATAGCTAATAAGAAGGGAGTTACCACTTTCTGTGACAGATAAACGAAATGAATGCAAGAATTTGTCTTCCAATTCAAGAAGGGAGTGGCTTGGTTGAGGCACTGAAGAAAGGAATCCTTACCGGACTCCCTCTTGGAGATCAATAGACCAGAGTCCATGAGTGGATGTAAATCTCTTCTCAGAACCCAGCCCACAGCAGGTAAACACTGCTCTGGGGGTCCCATGCTTCTATGTAAGAGTTTGTGTGTGGGTGTTTTTTTTTCTTATTATTTTTGTTTTTTAGCAGTTTTTGCCAAAATAAGTGCTTGACTTGCATGTGATTTGTATTATGTTAATCTATGACTAAAATTCATCAGTGTTAGAAAAAGCTAATTCATGGTCTCTTCAAGTGTTGCTTCTGTTCTTTCTCTCCTCCCTTTCCTTCCGGGACTTCACTTACACATGTTTTAGGTCTTTTTACCTTGTTCTATGGAGCAATTCCACTCTTAGCTATCTTCCTCCCCATGCTTCAGCATGGCTATTTTTATATGAGTGATATCTTTCAGTTCATTGATATACATTCTTTTTCTTTTCTTTTTTTTGCAGTACTGGGGATTGAACCCAGGGGCATTCTACCTCTGAGCTACACCCCCAGCCCTATTTTTTATTCTTTATTTTGAAACAGGGTCTCAGTTGCGGAGGCCCTCACTAAATAGCCGAGGGTGGCCGCAAACCTGCCATCCTCCTGTGTCAGCCTTCCAAGTACTGGGATTACAAGTGTGCGCCACCACGCCTGGCTACATTCTTCTATTTATCTAATCTTGTGTTAATCTTTCTCCTATTTACCTAATCTAACTTCACTTCTTTAGTTACTAATTTCGGCTAGTACATTTTTTTAACTTTTTAGTACATTTTTTAATTTCTAAATTTTACATTTTTTTCTTAATAGATTTCAATTCTCTGATGACACTCTCACTATATTCTTGAACATATCAATCACATTTATTTTATTTTATTTATTTATTTTTGTGGTACTGGAATTGAACCCAGAGATATTCTACCCCCGAGCTGTACCCCTGTTCCTTTTTAAAATTTTTTGTTTTGAAACAGGGTCTTGCTTGGTTGCTGAGAGTCTCACTAAGTTGCTGAGGCTGTCCTTGAATCTGCAATCCTCCTGTTTCAGCTTCCCAAGTACTAAGATTATAGGTGTGCACCACCATGCCCAGCCAAACACATTTATTTTAAAGACTTAAAGAGCTGTGGATATGTTTCTATTGTGCATCTTCTTCCTCCTCCTCCTCCTCCTCCTCCTCCTCCTCCTCCTCCTTCTTCTTCCTTCTCTCTCCTTACATTCTTACAATTACTTGGTTTTATTTCTTGGCATGCTTGGTATTTCTGATTGAATGTCAGATATTGCATATGAAAAATCATAGAGGCTGTGGATATCATTCTCTGGAGATATCACTGAATTTAGCTTTCTTCCAATGGTCAGGTACAGTAGGAATAGATCAGTTTGATCCAATCAGTCTTTGTGAGGTCTGGTCTAATTCTGGTTCTCTTACTCCTAGGGTGTAGCATTTCAGAGATCTTGCAGCTCCAAACGCGAAATTTCATCTCTCTTGCACTTAAAGACTAACAAAGCCCTGTTTGGCTTTTTGGATTCTTAGCTTCCAATAAGTACACCTCTTTTTCCATGCAACTAAGAAATTGGCATACGACTGGAGGGCAAATATGGCAGAGAGCATTATGGTCACATTGGTGCATTTCTCTTCTCTCTGGATCTTGATCCCTCACGTCTTGGCTACCTTGCTTGATTTTCCATGGGTTCAAACAGCCACTTAAGATGAAAATTCAGCATTCATAGTTGACCCAAGGGAAAGTTGGTTTGATTCAAAATTATCATCGTCAGAGTTAAAATTTCAGTTTCCTTCAGCTTTTTTCTGGGGTTAGTAGTCATAGTTTCTCTGAGTTACTGAACTGCATGCAGAAAATACATTTGTGTGTGTGTGTGTGGGCAGTGGGGATTTAACAGGGGTGCTCTTTCACTGAACTATATCCCCAGCTCTTTTAAAAATTGTTTTATTTTGAGACAGGGTCTCGCTATGTTGCTGGCCTCAAACTTGTGATCCTCTTGCCTCAGCCTCCCAAGTAGCTAGGATCACAGGATTGTACCACTGCAACCAGCTAGAAAACACATTTTTTAAAAACTCTGAGAGTAGGGGCCCTCTCAGTATAATTGAGACCAGGAAGGTAGGTGCTCCGTGATCTTGTTCTTTGGGATACAGAATCCACTAGAGCCTGTCACCAGGCTCGTATCCAAGAAATCTTCTGTCTACATTGCTGTTCTTTGAAACTTTTGTATTCTTGAAATTGGTGAGGGAATTCAAGAATCCTGAAACAGGACTTCAATTCCTAGTATAAATTTTCTTTATGGAGGTTTGAGTCTTAAAGTCACACAAGCATTGTTCCCTGGATGCTCAAAGCAACATTGAGTTGGGAAAAGTCCCATGCCACATCCTGTTACATGGCCAACCCAAACTTGAAAACGTCCATCTCTGCCTGGCACTAAAATAAAAATGAGGACCGAAACCCATTCTTTATTGTTTTCTTTCTGAAGTCTGTGAACTCTTGCTCTCAGGACCTCAAACTCAGCCTACTCTTTTAAGACTAGTAGTTGGGTGACTATATGGATTAAAAATTTTTAACATGCCTAGGATTCTGACTTTTATCCATATATTATTCCTATGCGAAGATATTTCAAAATATAGTCAACAGATAACATAGCTCAGGTGAAAGATGTGGATTATCTTTGTTAAACCTGTTAATTTAGGAAGCTGAAGATTTGGGGATGAGAATCGGACCCCTTTGGAGAATATCGTGTGTTTCCTAAAGTCGTTTGCCTCATAATCACTAAAGTAAGGCATTTGAGAGCACTGCGCCTTTCTTTAGGTGCAGCTATGTAAATGATATAAAAGAGAAGTTCATTGAAAAAAACCCATTTCCTACAAGCTTCTGGAGCCCACACAAATAAATGGAAAATATGTTATGGAAATAGGAAAAGAAAAGCAAGTTCAGAGCAATGGGGGCCAATGGCTTGCACTTAGCTACACAAATGATTTGGACTAAAATCTGCATGTCCTGTGGGAGTGTCACACAGAGTTCCCAAAGCTTCTGGGTTCTGATGTGACCAATTGGGTGCTATTAGAATTGTACTTTTGTGTGTGTGTGTGTGTGTGTGTGTGTGTGTGTGTGAGAGAGAGAGAGAGAGAGAGAGAGAGAGAGAGAGGAAAGAGACTGGGAATTGAACCCAGGGGCATTATATCTTTGAGCTGTACCCCCAGTGCTTTCTTATTTTTTTCCTCTTGAAACAGAGTCTCACTAAGTTGCTGAGAGCCTCGCTAAGTTGCTGAGGCTGACTATGACTATGAACCTGTGATCCTCCTGTCTCAGCCTCCTAAGTATTGGGATTACAGTACCACCACACCCGGCTTGTACTCACTTCTAACAGGTAATTTGTACCAGTGTCATTTGAGTTCGGGGGGAATATTTTAGCCATGCCAGTCTGAGGGGAGATCATTTTGCCCCATGTCCTGGATATGTCAGGTTAGAGGTTACAGGAGAGACATATGTAGACTTCTTGTGTTAGTTTGCTTGGGCTGCGGCTACAAAGTCTGGCAGATTGGGTGGCTTCTACTACAGAAATCTATTGTCTCACAGTTCTGGAGCCTAGAAGTCTGAGATCAAACTATCAGCAGGGCTGGCTCATTCTGAGGCTGTAGGGGGAAAATCTACCTGCTCCAGGCCTCTCTCTTGGCTTCTGAGGGGTTACTGGTGGTCTCGGTGTTCCCTGACTCATAGATGCATCATTTCAACCTGTAATCATCTGCCTGTGATGCTCCTAGGGCAAATTTCCTCCTTTAATAAGGCTACTAGTCATATGGGATTAGGGGTCCACCCCACTCCAGTGCGACTTTATCTTAACTAATTACATCTGCAGTTACACCATTCCCAAGCACTGGGAGCCAGGGCTTCAACGTCTGAATTTTGGGGAGACATAATTGAACCCATATCACTTCTGATAACTTGAGATGCCCAAATACTCTTCCTTTAACCTCCAAGAACCACCCTGACAAGAGTTTAGAATCAGTTGTAGACTGTCCCTTTAATTAGTGACTACAGTTCCCTCCAGGAGTGAGGCCTTAGTTATCAGACTTCTCCTGTAATAGGAGCGTGAATCTATTGTGCAGTGAAACCATTCTTGAGGGCCCCAGCTCCCTGGAACGAGGAGCCCACTGCCTCTGGAACCCTTTATCAGGTGCGCACAATTGTGTTGATTGATCTCCTGTTTTTAGAAACTCGCATTTTACAGACATTCATTTCCAATCTGGCAATCAGGCTGATTAAACTTTGACAAGCATTGAAAAAGGAAATAATAACTCTTTCCGCCCAATTTTAACTAGAGGAGAAAGCCGACAGCCTCCGGAGGGAAAAACGACGTGTCTTTAAAAAAAATACAATTTGAAAAAAAATCACACAAAAAAACAATGGGCATCTGGAGGGCCCTTGTTAAAATAATTGGTGATAAAGCTTTGAATCGCAGATCATCTCCAGCTTTTTTTCCACTTGATTAACACGAATAAAGTGCTTTAAAGTGATGCGTGAGGTGTTGGTTTTGATTGTCTTTTTTAGGTCTCAGCACCTCTGAGTGAACTCGTTGTCTGATCTCCCTGGGCTTCAGTGGTTCTCAGTTGGGGACAGTCTTCCCCCCAGGGGATATTTGGCAATATCTGGAGACAGTTTGGGTTGTCACAACTTGGGATGGGGGTGTTACTGGCATCTTGGAAGTAGAAGCCAGGCTACCTGATTTCCTACCTTGCACAGGTAGCCCCCTGCCCCCAGCAGAATCACCCAGCTCCAAATGTCAATGGTGCTCAGGATGCAATACCATCATCTCTTCCCACTCAGTTCTATGGGGAGTCCTGGTTCTGTTCTTTGCTAACTGAAACCCAGGTGTCACCCACGATTCACTCTGTGCTTGGAGAGCTAGGTGACATGGTGGGGTGCGACCTCATATTCCAAGCGAGAGCTGATGTCTTCCTTAAGACTTGTGTGAAGGTCCGAGAGCTTGTGTTTGCTGTTAAGTTCACGCAGGCTTGGGCTGCATCCCTAGGAAGCTCACAGATTTTGAATCCCATCTTCTCTCCTACCATTACTCTCTTGCTCATTGCCAAGGCAGATGTAGAACCCGACCTCCTGATTTTTATATTTCAAAATAAGGTATCAATGTAACAGATTTTGCTGAAGTTTATTTTTGGGGGGATATTTTGGGGCTGGGGGGACTTACCTTTCATAGTCACAAAAGAGCAAACAACGGGCTATTAATATTTCTTATTGTCCCCGCATGCTGCTAGGCTACTTTTTTAAAAATTTATTTCCTCACTTTTCCTCTCTTCCACAGTTTAGCAGGTGCTCAACCCTCTGGTTCCCTGGTACTTGATGGAGCACATTGATTTAGTATTCCAGGTCCAGGTTACCTCAAATCCTCCCACTGCATACTTAGAACTGATTAGTGAGTTGACCATCCTTTCTAGAGTCTGCACCAAGATCAGGCAGAAGTTTTGACATTCTGGCGTTGTCCTTCCTTCCTCTCAGATCAGTCCCTAGAGGAGACAGAGTGAGTATGGAGAATTACATCCCCACCTGAGAGATGCTGTAGCTCCACTCTCTCACACTGCTCTTAGAAGTTAGACTTGGCAGCCAGGCATGGTGGTGTATGCTTGTAATCCCAATACTTGGGAGGCTGAGACAGGAGGATCACAGGTTCAAGGCCAGCCTCAGCTACTTAGTGAGGCCCTCAGCAACTTAGTGAGACCATATTTCAAAAAAAAATAAAGAATGAAATAGGGCTGGGGGGGGTATAGCTCAGAGGCAGAATGCCCCTGGGTTCCATCCCCAGTACCACACACAAAAAAAGAAGTTAGACTTGGCTTCCCCCAGCTCCCCCCTACATTTCACTTTGTTTACACAACTATTTGACCTTGAGCAAGTCATTCATTTATAATCGCAGAATGTGCGGCTTAAAGAAACCCTAGAAACTATTTTAAGTCTTTGTATTTAGAACTAAGAGAACCACATAGGATTAACCCAAGGTTAATTAATGGTGTTCAGGACCAGCATCCAGGTGCCTGTTTCTTGATATTTATTATTATTCACAATAACTGAGAAAACGACTCAATCCCTAGCTCTCAAGGAAACCTCTTTATCAACCTGTGCCTCAGTCTCCCAGTGGGAAAAAAGGAAGGACTGAATTAGATGATCTCTAAAATTCTTTTCAGCACTAGCAACCAAATAATTATCAAATGTTGCTTGGAGACTTTCTGAACATTTCCAAAATTAGCAAAACAAGCGCACATATTTTTTTCCCAATGTTGAAAACGTCGAACTCTTCCATCCACGTGACGTATTTAGAAAGTAGGGGATGACAACACAGACACTAAATCTAGAACCTCTGGCTGTGAATCCAGGCTTGGTTTTTTTATTGCACAAGCTGTGTGTTCTTACGCAAATCACTTAGCGTCTCTGTGCCCTTGTTTCACCATCTTTTTTTTTTTTTGCGGTACCAGGGATTGAACCCAGGGGCGTTTTACCTCTGAGCTACACCCCCAGCCCACCCGAGACCAGTTGGGTCAATTTATAAGAGATTATCACACTGTTGTTTTTCAGCCCTTAAGAGGAGAAACTTCTGATCATATTCAGACTTGAGATAACAAATTATTCATGTCATAAGAACTATCTGCTACTGGGGGTGGGCTAAGAGCATCCAGATCCTATGATGCATGCATTTTGGCTTGTGCTTTTGGGTGAGACTTTTGGAATGCTTTGTGAACAACTTCTGTTTCCCTCACAAATCCAGAGGCAAGCCAAAATTCTTACAAACTGGAGCTTCAGGCATTAGTTTCTCGAATGCAATTTTTCTAATCCTTGCCATCAGAAGAGATGTGTTTTGCCCTGGGAACCCCGCCTGTATTTAAGTTATCTTTAATTAGCCTCCAATCATTTTCCTGGAAGGTCTTAGGCTTGAAAATGCTTCCTCCCCTTCTCAGTGATCGTATCTGAGAGTACCCAGTTAGAGCCACTTGACCCAACCTTGCACAAGAGTTTATCCCAAAGTTATTTGATCTTAGAACATTTGCCAACTGTTATCCAGAGGTGAGAACAGCTTGGGCCTGGCTCTGGAGCAGACGTCCCCCAGCCAGGGCCCCACTTGGGCCAACACCTGGTGGCTGCTTCTGTCAGATGACATGGCGGAGGGTTCCTGGCTTCCCGTCTTTGTCCTCTCTCTGCAGCTGGGAGCTGAGACAGGTGCTCTGAAGCGGTGAGGAGGTGAATCCCAGCCTTCAGCATCCTCAGCCTCTGCTGGCAAGTCCAGGGGAGAGCGAGCAGCCCCCGAGAATCACAGGTGCAGACACACCAGGTGAGCAAGAAAGGTGTGTTCCAGCTCTTCCCCGGGGCCCCGTGACAGGGAGGACAGCCAAGTCGCAAGGTGTCACCTGTTATGCTGAGACAACTTGTGCATCAATCAGTCTCTGTTAGGGGTAAATATCGGGTGGGGAAGTGTGCCAGACACTGGCTTTGCCTGTCGTTGTGCCAAGTACAGACCCGTGGCTTGAAAAGAAAAACCGAAGCGGGCAGAAGAAAGTCACAGCAAGAACAAGAGGCTCAGAGGGAGCTGGGCCGCCCATGTCCTCTGAGGGGAGGGCTCCTTCTTGTGACCTCGTTGGGTGTTCACTCCTAGGTCTCCCGTCCTTCCTTCATAGGCTGATGGCTTCATCTCCTTAGCATATCCAGGTGTTCGCTCTCCTCCATGGGGAGTTAGGCCTCTTTCCTCCCAATGCTACATTCTTTTTTTTTAAATTAAAAAATTTTTTAATGTCATTTTATTGGTGCATTGCAGTCTCACAATCACAATGAATATGTATTTGATGTTAATTTACATACACACAGCTCCTTGTGTCCCCCCCCCCCCGCCTCCCCCCACCCGTATGAAGTACCCAGAATGATGTTGGTATATTTTCACATGTACATATTGTTTATGATAGTAATTCCACTGATTCGCTTCTTTCTTGCCCTTCCCCTTCCCTTGTACCACTTCCCTTGCCCCACTGAGGGTTCTCCATTATCAACCGGAGTCCCTTGTATGTCCACACTACTCCCTAGGTTGCACAATGAAAACATATGTCCCTTCTTTTTTTGTGATTGACTGATCTCACTTAACATAATGTTCGCAGATACACCATATGACCACTACTGGGTATCATACCAAAGGTACTGAAACCAGAAAACTACAGTAACATATGCATACCCATGTTCATAGCAGCACAATTCACAGTGGCCAAATTATGGAACCAACCTAGGTGTCTATCATCAGATGAGTAGATTACAAAATTGTGAGAAATACACACAATGGAATTCTACTCAGCAATAAAGAAGAACAAAATAACATCATTTCCAATGCTACATTCTTTCTACATTGTACCTGAATTGATCTTAGCCTCTCCTTTGTGATGCCATTAGTGGGTCATTATCATGCTGCAAAACTGTCTTTGATTGCCAGTGGCAAGCACTGGTTTAATGTGTGGAGGGGAACGTTGCATAAGAAGTCCCTTTTCTAAACTTCAGCAACCACGGGGGTTTCCTTGGGGTTTCTAGGGAGGGTGGTCTTGGAAAGAAGCAGAGGGAATTAGATCCCAGTACAAAGGAGAGCCAGGGAGCAGGATCAAAAACACAGGCGCTGCAGGAAACAGAACCCTGAACTCGCAGGAAGTTGATCTGAAGCCTTCAGAATCCCAGGCCAATAGACTTGAAGGAGTGCGGGGATGTCTGACCTTTAGACTCTTCAGCAGATTCATGGATAGAAAGCGTGTTGTATTCCCTGGGTCCCTCGGCTGACAGGTATGGTGACAGTAGAGTCCCTGAGCAATATGGCACCCAGTGCTGCTTGTGGGCTTCACCACCTCACTGGACTCAGCCCCTCCCTGTGTGTGGGGAGGGTCTGTCACTATCCCCAGGCTTTTGGCCACTGCTTTGGGTGTACCCATCATGCTCGGCAGTCCTGTGGACTGTGTGGGCGCCTTTATCAGAGCCTGTCATGGAGTGTGGCCAGGCTCTGCTCTCCTCCTGTCTGTCTTAGATAATAAACACTTCAGGATCTAGACATGTACCATATCTTCTTTATATTCATTCTTGCACGTCACATGGAGCCTGGCCCACCATAGGCACCATTTGTTAAATAAAACCCAAATACTTTTTCCTCATTTCCCATGAAAGTTGCCATCGAAGCCAGTTTAATCAAGAATAGCGTATGTGCCACATTGGTAAATATACACAATGGAGTTTTACTCAGCCATCAAGAAGAACAAAGGCCGGGCGTGGTGGCACATGCTTGTAATCCCAGTACTTTGGGAGGCGGAGACTGGAGGATCCGGGTTCGCGGCCAGCCTCAGCTCTCTCTCTCTCTCTCTCTCTCTCTCTCTCTCTCTTTCTCTCTCTAGTTAGTGAGGCCCTCCGCAACTTCGTGAGACCCGGTTTCAAAATAAAGTATAAAAAATAGGGCCGGGGGTGTAGCGCGGAGGTAGAACACCCCTGCGTTCAATCCCCAGTACCTCAAAAAAAAAAAAAAAAAAAAAAGAAGAACAAAATTATGTCATTTGCAGGAAAATGGATGGAGCTAGAGAATAGTATGTTGAGTGAGATCAGCTGGTCTCAGAAAGTCAAGGGTTGTATGTGTTCTTTCATATGTAAAAGGTAGAGAGAAAATAGGAAACCAAAGGAACTTCAGATAAATGAGGAGAGAGATCACTAGACTAGTGGAAGGGGATGGGGGAGGGAGGTGAGGCAAAAAGGAAGATTGAAGAAGCAAAGAGAGCAAGGAGTGTTATGTCCACGTCTGAAGGTATTGGTACCAATCTCACTGACAGGTGAGGGAGGGAGACGGGGAGCAAAGTGGGGTGGGGCGGGAAACACAGCAAGTGGTATGTACATATATGAAGGTATCACTCGAATCTCACTATGATGTATGATTACAATGCACCAATAAAATTATATAAAAAAGAACAGAGTAATGAACTTTCAAATTAGCAGTTACTTTGGAAAATTCTCTTAGAATTTTTTCAGGGGCAAGGATGATGGGACAGACCAACTACTGAAGACCTGACACATTCATGATCTCATTTAATCCTGCATTTAACACATGGCAATTATTTGCACCATTTTATTTTTTATTTTTTTTATTATTTTTTATTTTATTTTATTTTTATTTTTTTGCAGTACTGGGGATGGAACCCAGGGGCATTCTACCTCCGAGCTACACCCCCAGCCCTATTTTTTTTATTCTTTTATTTTTAAAACAGGGTCTCACTGAGTTGCAGAGGGCCTCATAAGTAGCTGAGGCTGGCCGCGAACCCGGATCCTCCGGTCTCAGACTCCCAAGTACTGGGATTACAAGCATGCACCACCACGCCCGGCTTTGCACCATTTAATATATCAGGAAATAGAAACTCAAGGGTAGATGTAGCATCATCAAGTGAATTCTGGACCGGGTTCCAGTTGACTGAGAGCCAGAGGTCACTCCACACCGCCTAGCACAATAAAGAACATTTCATATTTTTCTGTAATTGGGCTGATTCTAATTTCTAATCTTATAAAAGCTCATTTGAAGCAAAAGAAATATAAAATGCGCATAGTATAGTTGACTGTCCGTATCTGTGGGTTCTATATCTATGGATTTAAATATGTAAGAAAAAAATTGTATGAACATGAACAGGCTTTTTTCCCCCCTGGCCATTATTCCCTAAATAATATAGTATAACAAGTATTTACATAGCATTTGCATTGTGTCAGGTCTTGTAAGTAATCTAGAGATGATTTAAAATATATGAGAGGGTGGGCACGGGGTCTACGTAAATACTATACCATATATAAGACACGTGAGCGGCCACAGATTTTGGTTTGAGGGAGCTAGTGTGTGTGTCTTGGAACCAATCCCCTGAGGATACCGAGAGATGACTGTATATTTAAAAAGATAAATGCATGCACTGAAACTCATGCCTAAAATAGACAAGGCTAGGGCACTTCATAAATAAAATTCCTTTTTCCCCTTCAGTTTTCTTTTTTTTTTTTTCTTGGTGTGCATTATTTTATTTCTCACTAAGCTCAGTTAAAAGCAGAGTAGAAGGGAGAATCTTAGTGGCAGACCTTTCACCAAGGAGAGAGTGAATTGTCTTCATTAGTATTCCAATTTTTAGTATGCAAATTGTATGCACTTTTCCCGTCTCTTCTTTCTACTAGAATTATCACTTACTCCCACTGAGGGGATGCTGTTGAAAATAAAAAGAACTGAGTCTTTAAAATTAGCTGGACTTCTCTGATTTGAGTGGGATGTAGGGGCCTGAATGTGGAGACCTGGGGTCAGCTAAAGGACCTCTCACGGTTCTTTTCTATCCCTAGGAGCCATTCAATTCTTCTATTTTCCTGATTCTTTTTTCCCCTCACATTTTAATGGTTCTGAAATTGGAAGCATCTTACTATTGATGTGGATGTTTAAAGTTTTGATAATTCCCTAATTTTTTGGTGACTCATTATTGATGGTTGTTTAGAATTGGATAAATTCAGAAATCTTTATAAGGAAATTCAGAGCTGGTCTCATCCCCTTTAGCCAATCTCTCCCCCAAAACCAGGAACTGGCATCAAGGCCGCTCTGGTTAACATTTCCTTCCAAATGTTCTCATTCATTCTTTAGTTCCTTATCTACTAAATAACATTATAGTAATAGTCTGCTGTTCCTTGCATCTCAGTATACTCTTCCTTTGTTTACTAGGATGGATAGAATTTGCAACATTTTTTCTGGTCTATTGATGTTGAGTCTAGAGAAGGCTCCAAATGCCAAGATGTGAAGATGAGCCGCACGGGATTCCAGGAATGCTCCCAAAAGACAGGAGGATGCAGAGCACAACCCTCTCCAAATTCATGCCAGATCCGCGCCCCCCCCCGGTTGTCATGGTGACAGGAGGAGAGTTCTGAGGGTTGCACTATCCTCCTCCTATCCTTCCCAATGTGAACCTGGCTCAGGTTGTCACTGTAGAGCTGCAGGGGTTGCTCATCCCCCAGCTCCCTTAGGGGCTTCATTACATCAGTACCGTCTCCTTGTTTCGTCTCTGAGAGGATGACAGGATGACTGGCTCTTGTTTTCCCATGTGACTCCGGGATGCCTAAGGCCATGGGGTCCTGGTAATGTCTCCACGATGCTTGCGTGTGTAGGTTTTCTTCCTATCAGCCTTACCCTGTTTCCTCTGCATTCATTTTGAATCACCTAGCACAGTTCCCAGCCGGCTGAGCTATAGTGGATGAAGAAGAAAGGTCTACTACCTTGTATCATATCCAGTGGCAGGCACACTCTACCTGGTTAACATCTCAGACTGCCAGAATGTAACCGATCCTATTTATCATCTGATAACAGGATTAATGGGATACTGAAGAGGACATTTCCTATTGTCAGGACTTTCAGCTAAAGGCCCAACGCTGAGGATAAGAGGCAGTAAGTATTTGCACATTTAAGAGAATACTAGGAAGTGGAGAATCCCCCTTCCAATGCCTTCTTAAAATATAATGGCTTGTTTTGCTACTTTCACACTCAATGGAAAGAGAAGACGTGAAATTTCAGGAGAATTCACTTGAGGGGAAAGTCGACAGAAGGGGGGATTCACAGAAGGAGTGGCTGGCTGATCTACTAGAGAGCCCTAGGTGGGAGGCAGTGTGCTCCTTGTATGGCCCAGAGGCCAGGGCTCCCAGGTCACCTCTCAGAGAGTCTGCGCATGCCCACAAGAAGGGGGCTGATTCGCTGGCCGGAGGCCCTCAGCTGGAGAAATCCAAAGCTCCATCTCTGTGTGGAAGGGGAGGGTGATGAGAGCCCTTTGGGAGAACCCGACACACGGGTCCTGGAGTTTGCACACACGTTGGCTTTCACTCCTTGCCTCTGTCATTGCGCCCAGGGAGAAGGCTGGCGAGAGCAGTGCATGCTGTTGGGGAAGAGAGAGGAGGTCGCTGGGACAGGGTCACGCCCACACCTTTTGGTCTGGTACAAATGTATGTATTTGCAGAGGTTAAATAAAATCACAAGTGGTAACCTGGAAAAGGTGTCTCCAGGGTACAGTGCCCAAGAAGACGGCAGCGCGGCAGCCAGGGAATCCTAGCAGCAAGAGCAGTGTGGCTGCACCCCAGAGCAGGAGCTGGGGGCAGGGGAGCAGATGGCCCCTCAGGGGGACTGTCAGGGCTGAGTTCACCTTGGGCTTCTGGAAACCCTTCTGTGCACCCCGAGAAAGAGCCAGCTATGCGGACACCTCTCAGTGGGCAGCTCGCCAGCCCCTGGAGGAAGGACCCATGCCTCTTGTGATCTGACCCTGCGCCCACCTGTCTGACCCTGGCGGCACAGGTGGCAGGACTGGCCAGGGGTAGGGGTGGGGGGAGTGTGGCACTTCCTCCCTGTCCCTCTGCACAGCCAGCTCCAAGGCCTGGCTTGTGCTGTGTGACGGACTTGAGACTGAAGTTTAAATTAGATCAGTGAGTCATGTCTGTAAGGAGTAATTTCCTAAGAAGCAGCCCTTCTTATTACTGCATCTGACCCCAAAGCTCTATTATCTGTTGGAGACGCGACGCGGAAGTAGGAACGGGGCTGGGACCAGGCATGCCCGGAGCAGGTGACTGGAGAAAAGTCAAGCTTGCTTCGGGTGGGATCTCATCAAGGTCGGAGGCTCAGTGGTGAAGACAGGCGGGACAAGCCATCCCCAGGTGTTGCCTGGCGTTCCTGAGCTGCATCTGCTGTTAAGGATTTGAGGACCTGGGTTCTAATTCAAGGGCTCCTCGTGTTCCAGGGCTTGGAGGTCACGATTCATCTTTCTCAGAGTGAGGGATAGGTGAAGTATTATAACAACCAATTTTTGTGTTTCATTTACGGTGTTCAGACACTGTGCTAAACATTTTCCTTATTTTAATCTTGACAACTACCTCCATGTGATGAGGTAGAATAGAAGAGATAACATTTTTAGGTAGAAAGGAGACAATGGGAAGGAAAATATAGTTTTAAAATCTGGTTTAAAAACTAAAATATAGTTTTAATCTCTCACTCCAGTGTTCTGTGTGTTCTGTCTTAGGCAAAAGCCTCAGTGGGTCCACACCCTTAATCACAAGGGCCCCTCTCCCCACCTGAGATCCCTGAGATGCTTAGTGTAAACAGAGGGTCCATGAGGAGGACAAAGGTCAGACACCAGCCAGACACCACCATCGGTTGCCAGGGAACCTGGAGATTAAGAGGAAGTCCTGACCTCCACTGTGCGACCCCACCTACCCCCTCCTGTAAGAGAACTGAGAAAGCGGCAAAATTCTCTCTTGCTTGCTTGGATAGACACACGCAGAGACATTCGCTCTCCCCTTCTTGAGATGGCCCACGTCTCCCCTGAACCTGTATCCCCACCTTTCTTGAATTAAACCTTTGCCTTTTTCTTTTTCTTTTTTTTTTTGAGGTACTGGGGATTGAACCCAGGGGCATTTTACCTCCAGGCTACACCCCCAGCCCTATTTTTTATTCTTTATTTTGAAACAGGGTCTCACTAAGTTGCAGAGGGCCTCACTAAGCAGCTGAGGCTGGCCGTGAACCTCCTGTCTCAGCCTCCCAAATACTGGGATTACAAGCGTGCGCCACCACGCCTGGCTAATAAACCAGTATTGATATCTTATTATTGACCCAAGTACATACTTTCTCAGATTTCCTTAGTTTTTACGCAATGTCCTTTTTCTGGCCTGGACCCAGGCCCCCTTCAGTCATCATGTCTCCTTCAGCTCCTTTAGGCTGTGTTTTTGATGGCCTACTGAGCGTGGGGGAGTCCTGGAGAGGCATTCTGTGCGATGTTTTTCAATTTAGGTTGACCGGATGCTTTTCTCATGATTAGACGGGGGCTCTGGGTTTTTTGGAAGAAAGACCACAGAGGTAGATACTATTTGCACCACATTGGATCAGGGGAACATGCTATTAAAATGACTATCACAGCCGGGCGTGGTGGCGCACGCTTGTAATCCCAGTAATTGGGAGGCTGAGACAGGAGGATCCGGGTTCACAGCCAGCCTCAGCTACTTAGCGAGGTCTCTGCAACTTAGTGAGACCCTGTTTCAAAATAAAAAATAGGGCTGGGGGTGTAGCTCAGAGGTAGAATGCCCCTGGGTTCAATCCCCAGTTCTGAAAAAAAAGAAATAAAAAATGACTTATTAAAAAATGACTTATTAAAAACAGAAATTAAAGAAATGACATCACTATTGGTGTTGACCTTGATCACCTTTCTCAATTCTCTCCGCAGTAAAGTTACTTTCTTTCCCCTTTTTCCATACTGTACCCTTTGGAAGGGGGGAGAATGTACACAAATGATATGGAATTTTTTTCTTGGGAAATTTGTTGGTTCTCTCCATTTATTTATCTAGCAATTCAATCATTTGTTTATATCAGGATAGTGTATTGAAGTACGGCTCTGTAAAAGATATGTACACATTCTAACATCTACAATTTGTGAATGTGACCTTAGTTGGAAAAAAGAGTCATTGCAGATGGCTTACTTTAAGGATCTCAAGAGAAGATAATCCCAAATTAGCCAGGTGGGCCCTAAATCGAATGACAGGTGTTCATATAAGAGGCAGAAGAAGAGACGACACAGAGAGGAAGAGGCCCCGGGCAGACAGGGCTTGGGGTGATGCAGCCACAAGTCAGGGAACATCTGGAGCTGCCAGATGTGGAAGAGGCCAAGAATGGGCTCTCTCCTAGAGCCTCAGAGCACGTACAGCCTGGACAACCCCTTGACTTCAGATTTCTAGCCTCCAGAAATGTGAGAAAATAAATGTGTGTGTGTGTGTGTGTGTGTGTGTGTGTGTGTTTGTGTGTGTGTGAGTGTGTTTGTGTGTATGTGTGTGTGCATGGGATAGAACCCAAGGGTGCTCTACATCTGAGCTACATCCCCAGCCCTTTAAAAAAACCCTTTATTTATTTATTTATTTATTTATTTATTTATTTATTTGTGGTACTGGGGATTGGACCCAGGTGGTTCTACCCTCCTGCCCTATTTTATTTTTTATCTTGAAACAGGGTCTCTTTAAGTTACCACACTTGGTCCTCTACCCTGCAATGCTCCTGTCTCAGCCTCCCAAGGACTGGAATTACAGGCATGCGCCGCCACACCCAGCTAATTGCTGTTGTTTTAAACTGTCCGGTTTGTGGTAATTTGTTATGGTAGTCATAGGAAATGAACAAAATCAGTGTGGGTTTATGGATATTTATTTCACATTTTGCATTACAATTCAATACCATGCTATTTGTTTGATTGCTTTAATCTTTCCAGCATTGGTCATTGGGAACTCTCTCAGTTGGCAGCAGCAGGTTTTTTTTTTAGTTTTTATTTTTTCTTTTTGGTGGTACTGGGGATTGAATCCAGGGGCATTCAACCTCCAAGCTACATCCCCAGCCCAATTTTGTTTTTTTATTTTGAAACAGGGTCTCGCTAGGTTGCCGAGGGCCTCTCTAAGTTGCTGAGGCTGTTCTCAAACCTGGGTCCTCCTGTCTCAGCCTCCCAAATACTGGAATTACAGACGTGGGCCACCAGGCCTGGCTTCATCAGTAGTTTTTAAGAGGCAGCGCTGTCTCCCATCCTGGCATACAGTGCTGGTCATCTGCTTTGTAGAGTCTCTTTACCCACTATTAGGGTTTGGATCTTAGATGGCCCCCCAAAATACCATATGCTAACGACTTGGTCGCCACCCCGGGGAGCTTTTGGGGTGGTGGAAGCTTCAGGAGGTGGGGCCCAGTGGAAGGAAGTTATGTCACTGGGGGTGTGCCCCTGTATTGGACAGGGTTCACTAGATTAACAGAATACACAGAATGAGTATATTTGAAAAAGGGATTTATCAGATGGGCTTACAGTTTGAAGCAATGTAGTCCAGAGTTCCGACTGCACGTGGAGAGTCAGAGGAACCAGTAGCTGGTCGAACGGTCTAAGAGCTGGAGTCTTAGGATCGGAGCAACCACTAATTCAGTCCCAGTCCAAGACGTGAAGATCAGGAAGCTCTTCGGAGAAACGATGGTGAAGTTTCAGTTCGAAGGGCTGGAGGCCAACAAGATCAAGAAGCTCTTCAGAGAAACGGCGAAGTTCCAGTTCTGTGAGCCGGAGGCCGACGATCTCAGGCGAGAGCAGATGTGTTTTCTTCGGAAAGAGTCGCGCATCGCTCTACGCGGCTTCTCCCTCTTTTATCTAAGTCCTGCACCTATCAGAACCCATCTGTCTACATTCAGGACAGGCTTTCTGTTTAATCTGCTGTTACACACCCAAAGTCACATGATCTTGGGTGTGTCATGATCAGGTCAAGTTGACAAACTAGATTGACTGTCACAGCCCCGGAAGGGGATATTTGAACCCTGGCCCCCTCGTCTCTCTCTCTCTCTTTCTCTGCTTCCTGCCCACCATGAGACCAACAGACCTCCTCTGCCACGTGCTCCCACCAGGATGTGCTGCGCCACCACAGGCCCAAAGCAACAGGGCCAAGCAACCAGGGACCGGAACCTCCAAGACCAGGAACCATAACAAATCTTTCTTTCTTTAAGTTTATTTCCTCAGGTATTTTGTCACAGACACAGGAAGCTAACTAATAAACCCAACTTATGTGGGTACCACCTTCCAGATTCAGGGCCTCTGAGTCCAAATCCTAAACTAGCAAGTGACCCTCAGTGCTACATATATAATATATTTTTATATTTATATATAAAATATTGATATATTTTTATTATTATATGTTATATATCATTATATATCATTAATACAATAATATAATATTTTATATAAAAACATTTTATATTTTAAAATAAATATATGTTACATATAAAATATATTTTTATATTTATGTATCATATATACATACATACATATATATATAAATATATATATATATATATATATTTGCATTGTTAGGGATCAAACCCAGGGCACACTGGGCAAATGCTTCACCACTGAGTTACATCCCCAGGCCTTCATCTTTAATCATTCTGCCACCTATCAGCACACCCTGTGTCTAAGGACCACATTCCAGAATGCTTGCCAGCAGAGGAAAGAATTATTCAGGAATGCAGGCACCAGTCAGGTTGTTCTACACCCTAAGACTTTTACATGTTTAGCAGTATACTTGCACAGCATTGCTGAGACTTGGCAGAAGTAAAAATGTGCTTTCTGATTGCTTCTCGGCTGGCTTCCTTAACTGCTATGTTTTCATGCAAAGGCTAAGTTAAAGAAAAGTTTTTCTGTTAGCAAATCGGAACTGTCAGGTACTTAGGTCAGGTGTGTGTACAAGCTAACCTGGGTGTCTTGCTGTCCTAATCGAACACAGTCTCCTAGTTTCCCTGAGGAATTTCCTTGAAAAATAGGAGCATTAAGATTGAAATTGCTGTGGCACAGGCCCGTAATCCCAGTATTTACTGGAGAGGCAGAGATACGAGGATCACAGGTTTAAGGACAGCCTCAGCAACATAGTCAGATTCTCAGAAACCTAGTGAGACCCTGTTCCCTGTTTCAAAATGAAAACATAAAAAGGGTTGGGAGTAGAGCTCAGAGGTAGAATGCCCCAACTTCAATCCCCAGTATCTATCTATCTCTCTCTCTCTCTCTCTCTCTCTCTCTCTCTCTCTCTCTCTCACACACACACACACACACACACACAGATTGAAGTTTCTCTCCAGATGAAATATGAAGAAATAATTTTTTTGTAATTTTTAGACTTTTTCCCTTTGTAAGCTAGAGGGGCCTTGGTAAATTTGCTACATTTCTTGTAGAATTATCTTCAACTCCTTCACAGCAAACTGATTTGTTCTGAGAACTGAAAGTAATGACGAGTGGATCTGATTGTGAGGGATGAGAAGGCTCAATCTCTTTTCTCCCAAATTGGAGCCCCTTCTGAATTTCCTGGGTGCATAAATGCTTCTCATTCATCAGCCCTGTGGGCGGTTGTCATCTTTGTCTTCTTCTTTTTTCCAGGCTCCCTTTCTTTCTTGCTTCTTCTCCAGTCTCCTCTGCCCTGTCCAAACACCTAGCACAGCCCATTTTGACTTCCTTTGGTCTCCTGTATCGATGTGTTAACTGTGCATCTCACAACCAGCACCCTTGCTCAGACCCATACTACCTTATTTCTGGAATATTGCCAAGATTTTCATCTGATCACTCACTTTTATTTTCTCTACTCTATTCCCCCATGTGTGCAATGTACAATCATATTTCCTAATACAATTTTTTATCTTGATCATTTTCCATTGAGCTTCCTTAAATGACTGAACAATGAATCCGTACCCTTTCCTGTAACTTTCCAGTCTTCTTGAATCCCAATTTTAGCACACCCACCTCCCTGTAATTCTCCTAACAAAAATGCCAAGGAGTTAATGTGCTCATCAATTGATCACTGATACTGGACTGATTCATATTCCTGCCTACTATGATTTTCTTACATTTTCCTTCTGTCTCAAATGTCTTTCCTTCCTTTTCCTCACCAAATTATTGTTTTAAATGCCCCATCCTAAACTGGGCACAGTGGCGAATGCCTATAATCCCAGTACTTGTGAGGCTGAGACAGGAGAATTGCAGGTTCGAGGTCAGCCTCAGCAACTTATTGAAGCCCTCAGCAACTCAGTTAGAGCAGGGCTAGGGGTGTAGCTTAGAGGTAGAATGCACCTGGGTTCAGTCCCCAGTAACACACACACACACACACACACACCTTAAATACCTAAATATGAGCACCTCTCTCTTTAAAGGGTCTACGTGCAGTTCCATCTTCAGGCGATTCAGCCTTCCCTCTAAATTCTTGCATTCTTATTGGCCCTTTCAAAGTTTTCTGAGCTGAGGTCTGGCAGAAACACACTGGTCGTGGTTCTCAAACTTTGCCACCCATCAGAATCCTCTGCAGGCCGCGTTGAGCAAAGATTGCAGAGCCTATTGCTGGAATTGTTGATGCCGTAGGTCTGTGGTGGAGTGGCCAATCTGCATTTCTAACAAGATCTAGGAGATCCGGATGCTGCAGGTCTAGGTACCACACTTAAAAAAAAAAAGGCATTGTCTGATGGTTTTAAAATTGTAGTGCTCATGAGAATCCCCCAGGGGCAGGTTCCAGGGCACCACTTCAGAGCCCGATGAAGCGGGTGTGGGCTGGACCAGGTCCTTTACCAATCCCACATGATTCTGACCCAGGTGGGCCTTAGGTCTGTCTCCCTGAGCGTCCTGTGCTGGAAAGTTAAGGCCTCTCATTTCTGGGAACAGAGGTAACCACTTGGCCCTTTCCCTTTAGCATCCTGCATGGCTGATCTTTGAGCGTTTGACTGATTGCTTCAATTAGAGCTTTAAGTCTATTTTTTAAAATTCCCAGTCTCTAGCATAGTTTTCTTCACAGAGGGCAGATACTCAAGACACATATTTTCTATTTCACCCCATTAGAAAAATAATCCCTGTCTATTCTGCTGCACGGTGAAAATCAGAATTGAACTGTGAGTGGGGGTGGGAAGGCCTGCGGCTGTGTTGAATTCCCAGGCTATGTCTCCACTCCCCCTGATGTGGGCACATTTAGGCCAAGCCTCGTTTTTCTCTGTTGCTCGAGGGAGGTGAGAAATGAATCTCCATCGGCCTGCATTAAGGGACGTTCTGATTGCTAAGTAAATCTAAACCTCTTTCCTGCGTACTTTCAGGTCATTTCTTGGAAATGACAAACCTTAAAAAGTGGATCCAAATGTCACTTTCATTTCAGCTTTGAGAATAAAAAAGGCTAAGGACCCAGGATAAGTGAGGAAGGTGATTTTTTACTTCTGACTGATTGATTACTTCATGTTTCAGTGAGGGACCGTGTGTGGGGTACAGAGGTGTCTACGCAGGAGGCGGGAGGGGCAGCGTGGATTCTCCTAGTGACTCTGTGTGCCCGACACTAGGGAGCTTGTTAGTGGGGGTCTCTCTTTGTTGGGGTGTCCAGACTCTAGATGTCTTCATAGCTGAAAGGGAAAATTGGGGCGGGGAGGAATAAGATGCCATCGCCTTCACAAGAAAATCTGAAGTTAAAAAATTGTACATTTAATGTCAAACAGCATTTGCCTAAACTTACTCGATCACTATTAGCATTTTTTTTTTTTTGCCGTACTGGGGATTGAACGCAGGGGCATTCTACCTCCGCGCTACACCCCCGGCCCTATTTTTTATACTTTATTTTGAAACCGGGTCTCACGAAGTTGCAGAGGGCCTCGCTAAGTGGCTGAGGCTGGCCGCCAACCCAGATCCTCGGACCTCTGCCTCCCAAGTACTGGGATTACAAGCGTGCTCCACCACGCCCGGCAGTTATTTCTTTTAAAAAGCACTCAAAAGGAGAAGGCCTCAAAGAGTTTGAAAACATTTCATTAGAAAAACTTATCTTTTTCCTCTCATTAAAATGAGCTGGGGGCGAGCCCGTCAACTGTTAACAAGGACTGAGGTCCTTGACCACCCTGGGCTTGTCCTCGCCTGTGGAATCTCCCCCAAGATGGTATTTGCACAACCTGCATTATGAAGGAGGGACTTTCAAACAAAGGTGAGTGTCCATTAACTAAATTATTCCTAAAAACTTACTTGGCAGTTTCTGAGCATTAAGATCGGAAATGTCCAATTAGAGAACCTCACATTAGAACATCTAATTGTGGCTGGGTGTGGTGGTGCATGCTTGTAATCCCAGTGTTTGGGAAGCTGAGAGAGGAGGAGGAGGCAGGTTTGAGGCCAGCCTCAGTAACTTAGTGAGACCTTCAGCAACTTAGCAAGACCCAGTTTCAAAATTAAAAAAAAAAAAAAAGGCCGAGGGTGTAGCGCAAAGGTAGAACACCAATGGATTCAATCCTCAGTACCAAAAAATAAAAAAGAACAAAAAATGGAAAATCTAATTGTGCAACAGTTCTGTTAATGAGCATTATCATATTATTCCTAGGGAGTATCCAAAAAGTGCCCCCAACATCATCTTTGGTCTCTAGGGGTTCCTTATGGAGATGGGATGCCTAAATACACATACAAACGTGGATTGTCGTGAGCAAAATGAACCTAGTGTGTAGCTCCCACTCTCAGTACTGTAGACATTCAGAGGTGGGGAAATGAGGGAAGAGTCCAGGATTTGGATACATTCTACAGTGAAGATATTTTTGCATAACTAGAAATTCATAAAAGATAAAATAAAAATATAAATCCCTGCAAAAAAGCCACATTACTTCAGGGGAAATAATTCATACAAAAATCAGAGTGTAAACGAATTAGAATTCCTTTTGAGCCAGGCGTGGTGGCACACGCCTATAATCCCTGTACTTGGGAGGCTGAGACAGGAGGATCGCAGGTTTGAGGACAGCCTCAGCAAGTCTCTCATTAAGCTTGAGAGACTCTGTTTCCAAATAAGAAATAAAAATCGGACTGGGGTGTAGCTTGAAGGCAGAATGCCTCTGGGCTCGATCCCCAGTACCACACACACACACAAATTCCTTTTGAAATCCTTCTGTGGATAACATCTGCCTTTTACATTCTCATTGAAATCCTGTTTGCGTTAATTGTGATTACAAACTTGTCCAGCAAGGGAGGCTGGTCATTTCGTTTAATTTATATACTTGCTCAGATTCTGCTCCTTCTAGGGACTCTGAATGGGGACATTGTCATATGTCTACGAGTGTGGTTGCTGTTCCAAATATTCCTTAAGGAAAAAGAATGGTTTCCCTGGCAATGTTTGCATCTTCAAGGGAAATCTCAGGAATCACTCCCGGGGCTCTGTAGGCTTGTCGTCTTTTCTGGGCAGCTTTCCAGCCAGAGCAGGTGTTTGAAGAATTCTCTGCTTAGCCTTTCGGACATTAGTGGTTTCCCTGCCGAGGCCGCCTGTGTCTAAATTGCTTCCTGGATGCCTGATTACCTAGAGCACCATTCTTACTAATGACAGCTACTCATATCATCTCTGTTTGCAAAGTGCTTCACAATAGTATGTGCTTATTATTTATTAGATATGAATGCCTAATTACAGGATGCCTTTGCTAAGCCTCAGCAGGGCTGCCTGGGTGTGCCTGGCTTCTGGGGTGAGGTGCCCAACCCCTTATCCCCTACTGGCCTGGATGAATGCATTCTCTTCCAGTTTCAGTCCTGCTCAGCCCCGGTGTGTCTGTGCCGTGATGACAGGAGACTGGGGGGCAAAGCAGATAAAACCTGACTCAACTCTGGGCAGTAGTCAACCTTTCATATCATGTCAACAACTTTTACCATGAGGACTGGGTACTTAGTACTTTTCCCAGTAGCAAGGACTACATCCTTTCCTTTAATCTGACAAATATGTATGATTTCCATCACTAGGAGATAAATCTACCAAAGGTATATGAAAAGCTTTAAAGCCTATTCTTTGATAATAAAGTGGAGGTCCTTAACATAGGGAAATGTGCATTGCAGAGACAAATGTACACAATTTTAAAAATTGGAGACAAGCCGGGCGTGGTGGTGCACGCTTGTAATCCCAGTACTTTGGAAGGCTGAGACTGGAGAATCCGGGTTCGTGGCCAGCCTCAGTTAATTAGTGAGACCCTGGCCAGCCTCAGTTTATTAGTGAGGTCCTCCCCAAATTTGTGAGACCTGGTTTCAAAATAAAAGGATAAAAAATAGGGCCGGGGGATGTGCCTCCGGGGTAGAACACCCCTGGGTTCAATCCCCGGTACCGCAAAAAAAAAAAAAAATTGGAGACAAAGAAAAACTATCTATTGGCATTAGTTATACTTTATAGCCCAGCTCAGCAATGCAGTAAACAAAAGTCCTGGGCTAGAGAAGTTTAGAAAGGCATTCTGAGTTTCTTTTCAGTTTTGAAAGAGAAGCAGGTAGACACTAGATGGCTCTGGATTTTGATGAACCGGGGCCTCACGGGAGCGAGCTGGTTGACACTGGGGCTTTCGTGACCCAAGGCAAAAATCAGTGTTTTGGTTGAATCACAGAGCTGTGCTCCTGGTTAGCTTTCCACATCTGGATGGTTGTGAGTCAACCAGAAAATCCCGCCAACATGGAAGTCTGCGGTTGTCTCATTGTTAGTTTGGGCTTCTCCAGTCCTAGGTATCTTCCCTGCTGCCATTTGAGACAAAAGTTCCCCATGCTTCTCAACACACGCTGCATAGTTGGGGGGAACATGGGCATTTCCTCCTTTCACTAGGACCAAACTGTCCTGCTGTCCTTGCTCTCTGGAACTGGGGTGCCTGCATCACTTTGTGGCAGAAGGGATGCGAGGAACTGGGGTTGACCTTGGTGTCTTTCTCACCGGTTTCAATTCTGGAAGGACTAAAAAGACAGGGAGAAGTGAAGTCAAGGGTGACTCTCCGTGAGATGGCATTGACCACGAGGCAGTTATGGTATGTAGCTGCTAGAATTAGAATATTTCACGAGGCATCATATAATTTAGTCCTTGTCTTGTCTATTGGTGTTATCTGTGTTTACTCTGCAATTCCTTGGAAAAGGCGAGACATGTCTAAAATGAACATTAGTCTAACATCTGAAAGCCATCCCTGTTTTGGAGAAAGCTCATAGTTAATGGAAGTAGGAGCCCAATTCCCATTAAGGAAGCCCAGGTTTCCAGATGTTCTTCCCCCATCCTGTGTAGCTAGGGGGTAGACATGACCAAAGCTAAGCCTGGGTGTTCCCACCTTGGACTTCGACTCTGGGGCATCACACCAAGTATGGAACACTCTAGAATTCCCTGTTCAGGGCTGGCATAGGGTGCCATAGTAAATTCTATGTAGGGTCTTCTGTTGTTCAATTTTGGCTATGGTTCTGGCCTTCCTTTATTTTGCCCAATTTCCAGGCTTAGTTGCCTGAATCCTGTTGTCTGCCCCACATCCTTCTGACAGATTGCCTTAGCCTTCAAATAACCAGTAAACCAATAACTACTCATAGAATCCTCTATATGAATACACAAATATATCTACAACACTTGGTTGGATTCACAACCCCTGCTCAGTGCCCTTGTTCTGGACATTGAATGCAAAGGTTAGTAGAACCAATTTATCCAGTACCTTTTTTTTAAACCATAAGAGTAAGTTTTCCTTGAACTTGAGAATAGGACTGTGTTGGGTAACACATATGTTCCAAGGCAAGTGTTGGTTGGTATGTTTCTATTATTCCAATACTTTCTGCTCTTAGCAGCTAGTTGCACATTTCATCCAAATGCTGATGGTCCAAACTCCCTCCCCAAAGTGCAAACTTCTTATGTGACAGGCTCTACTAATGCCTCTTGTAGCTATTTCTGCTGTGATGGCTTGTGAATGCATGCTGTGATAAGAGAAATTCTAGAAATCTTCTTTGCATTAGGAGGGAAAAATAACTTCTAGTAGACGGTTATCCAAAGAATATTTCCACCATTACTTGGAGATGTATTATTTGGTTTCTTTTATCCATAAATGTTCACCCAGATTCATAGTTAAAGCTACTCTGTAAAAAACATAGTCTGTGTTGGTTCCCTAGGAATTTGCTTTTTGCCTTATGCATATGTATGAAATGGGTTATAGTTATGTGTCAGTTTTAGAAACTATTTTCACAGCGCTCACTTCACAGAACAGATTCTCATTTAGTGAATGGATGTGATTTTCGCTCAGGTGACACAAATCTCAGAATTCAATGCTAGGGGCAGGCAGTGTATATATTGTATTTTGCCTGTGTATGTCGAATTCCTTACATATTGCATATCCCTAATATATGCATGCAAATGCTCATTTAAATTAATATAATCATATTAAAAGATACCAATGGCCCAGAATTATGTTGATAATTAACACACAATTGCAACATGTAATGAAAAAGTAAACCCTCTGAATCAATGGAGCATATATTCAATAAATGTCTATGACAGCAATTTACTAGTATGAGGTTCTTTGCGGAGAGCAGAAGCTGGCGCGCATCCCGTCCTCGAGGTATTATCTATTTAATTGGGGGAACTTACAGTTTCATTGGAAGCTTGTATTCTAATGGTAATTATGGGTTTTGAGTCAACCCACAAATATGAGCTCCTCGCTAGTTTGCATGTTCCTGACAAATCTTTGGAAAGAGGCACTCGGAGGTGGGAAGCTAATATTCCCTAAAGGTGTCAGGTCTCTAGTACAAAAGTGTCTGGTATCTCTATGCCAATATTTTAAGGCTGACTTCAAACTCATTTTCACAGTGACCCTAAGATAGGATAACAGCAGAGTTTCAAAGCTCTGAGGCCTAAAAACAGAATAAAAATAAGGAGAAATTTAGAACGTTTTGGACCTGGTGTGAAGGACAGACTAAATGCCCCAGTGGCTTTGGTTTACCACGAGTCCAAAAAGGCTCATTTGGGTTCATTTGTGTGTGAGAAATCCCTTAGACAACTCCATTTTTCCTTCTCCTTTTTCTTTTTTCTTTCCATGTCCTCTCTTCTCTTCACCCCATTTTATTTTTCTGGAATACCCAAAGATACTCATTCTGGGCCTTCATGGTTTTGATTAAAATACAATTTTTTTTCTAGTGGGAGGCAGTTGTGCCAAAGCTAATTTGGAGACTTCTATGACTGTTGTAGGGAGTAAATTGGGACACAGACCAGCTCTTCTTACTGGCTGGCCTTTGCTTCCCATGGTAGAGTCATTATGAATCTCTTTTTTCTGCAAAGGGACAGCGAGTATATCTTTCATGTTTTGTGAGCCATACGCACACGACAGCATGGCCTCACTCTGCTGTTGTGGGGGACAAGGGGTCACAGATAACACAAACACAAATGAGCATGGCTAGCTCCACCGAAACGCCATTTACAGAAGTTGCAAGTTGAACTTCATTTAATTTTCAAATGTCACGAAACATTAGTTTTCCTTTGATTCTTCTCAACCACTTAAAAATATATTTTTTTAGCACACAAGTTGTACAAAAACAGGCTGTGGTTGGAATTTTACCGGTCGCCAATAGTTTGCCTATGCCAGCTATAGAGAATCATTCTGGAATGTTCCTACATATACCCTGATGAATCTAGTTAGGACTAGTGCTTAAAGAAAATCAATATAAGAGGGACATAATTGCCTCAAAACTAATGAGAAGTGCAGAATTGGGGGAAGTATTTTTCTCACATCTAGCTTTTGAAGGATGATCAGGTGGTGGCCTGGAAAGTTAAAATAACTTCCCAGTGTGACCTGGCTCCTCATGTCAGTTGTCAACCTCTGTGTCCTGTGCTAATTCTGGTACCCAGTGCTGTTGACCTATACCCCGTATTTGTGTCTTCATTTCTTAACAGTTCTTTATTTCCTTTCCCCACATAATTGAGGTTCTCCTTGGGTCACAATCCAGCAGCATCTGGGGGAGGAGAGAGATACCTGTGGCCCCCAACACCAAGGAGAGTTCCCAGGGGAGAATTTTGGCTGAACCCCCATATAAAGAGGCGAGGTAGCTGCCAGGAGGGCTTCAAACTCCTGAGTCACTGCCATGTCATCATTTACGGGTTGCTGTCTCCATTACAAGGCAAGTATGAGGGTGTGTGAATTCATGTACAGTTTATAAGATCAAAATCGGTGATACATTTGCCAATAGCTTTATGTAGGGTGGATCAAAGCAAAAGACAAAAGCCTAGAGTCTGAAAAGAAAAATGAGATTTAGATTTCATCACGGTCCAGCTTTTAGCCACACATCAAAGGTGTTTGGTGTGTTGGCTTCTTTTTAGAACATGTTCAAGTGGGTTATTGTATAATTTATTTCCCAGAGTGAGGATTTTGAATGTTGATAAACTGAAAACTATGATTAAGAAAACCAGTCTTTGATTTTTTTTGGTATTCAACTTTTTTTTGGTACTGGGGGTTGAAACAAGGGGGCATTCTACTTCTGCACTATGACCACAGACCTTTTATTTTATTTTTAATTTTGAAACAGGGTCTTGCTAAACTGCTGAGGCTGGCCTCAAACTATGGTCTTTCTGTCTCAGCCTCCCAAGTACTAGGATTGTAGGCATGGGCCACTATGCTTGGCTTTGGTATTCATCTTGAGGTAAAAAACACAAAGGTTAATTTAAGTGTGTGGGACAAGTAGTTTGTTTTTTTGCTTGTACTTGTTCCTGTTTCATTTTTGTTGAGAGTCCAAGATAAGAAGTCTTGACCACTCCAATATTCCCAAGTGAGAAATGACCTTCCAATCAAGACTAGCAAAGGAGAAAGGCAAAAAACAAAACAAAACAAAACAAAACCCAACAAAAAACAAAAACAAAAAACCCACAAACTTGTCTAGTGGCTCTTATCAGGTACCAGCCCTAGGCTATGAAGGAAGTCTGGGGTCCGAGTGAAGAACCTAGAGTTTAGAGACAAGGTTTGCTTGGGAAAAGTTGGGCATTGAGTTTCACATTTCTGTCAGGTTCCACACGCCTCTTACCTTCCCTCTCATCTCCCAACACAAAAAGGATCTGCTTCTCCCAAGACAGGAGTGATGGCTCAAGGGGCTCCTTTGCAGAACCTTGGCTTTGAACACTACAGTTTGTAACATACACTTACAAGGAAATCCCCATGGTGAGTGGCTGCAGGGCTGGCTGTGGCAGCTGAGGAAGGGCGGTGTCTGGAAGGTGAGGTGCTCCTGGTGTGGTCAACATCCTGTCACCTGGTGTCCAGATCGGGGGTCACATGTTGGGGCACCAACGTGGGTCTGTTTTAGATCTTTCCCAGAGGAGTTCTAGGAGGAGCACGAAGAATCAACAGAAAGGAGTAGGAGATGAGACACTAGATGCAAGACTGAAGAAGAATCTTAAGCTATCAGCAAGAAGATAAACTTACCCTTGTCAAAGGAACTTCAGGAGAGGAACCCCCAGCTTGGAGATGTTGTTCAAAGAACTCAGAAAGCACCCCACAACAGAGTTGGCATTGAACACCAGCTAGAACCACAGAGTTGATAACATGGGGGTCCAGGTGGGTTTTTCCCCAGCTCCTCACCTCTTCTCTTTGTCAACTCCACTCCTGGAAGAGTTAGAGCTGCAGGAGGGGTAGTGGGGTGTTCACGGTAGAGGAGCTGCCTCTTTGCAAAAATGAGGTTTGGAGTTTTACGATTACACAGGATATTATTTTTTAATTACTGAAAAGAAACTACTCTTAGGAGCACAAATGACTAGAGACCACTTAATAGTCAGTCAGAGAGTGAACAGATCTCCTATGGGCTCCAGGCAAGATCTGATCAGGAGCCAGGCAAGATTTCATCTGGAGGCCAAGAGAATTAGCATCACAAAATGGATGTGAGTGACAGGGGCAGGAAAATCACAAAGTTATTTTCTGATTGCTTCCTGCAAATCTTACCTATTTGACATCCAGATCACAACTACAATCTGAAATAGCAAATTACAGGAATCTAAAAGTCTCAGTTTCCTATGGTTCCTTGTTTATATCACAGAGTTGTATGCCCATAGGAACAGAAACTTTAAGCCAAAGTCCTCTGTAAATATTATAAGTATTTTGTTTTACTTTTGGATAATTTTAGCCCTCCTTTCAAAACTGAACAATGCAGGCTCACAAAAGGAAACCATAGGCTAATCTTATTTATGAAGATAGATTCAATAATTAAAATAAAATATTATGCATTTTAAATTAATTAAAATATTTGCAAATTAAGCCTAGTGATGATTACAAAGAATAATGCACCAGGACTAAATAGTTTATTTCAGGAATGAAAGCATGTTTCTATACTAGAAAAACCTGTTAATATTATTCACTTTGTTGAAGAAGAAAAGTGAAAATTTTATGAGCATCTTGCTATGTGCAAAGAAAGAGATTTATAAAAATTCAACACTTAATTCTAGGAAAAAGAAGCTTCCTAAACTTAGATAAAGGGTATCTACAAAAACAGCAAACGTTTTACTTAAAAATGAAATATTGGGGGCATACTGATTAGACAGGAGCACCACCATTACTCCTGATTGTACTGCAGATACCAGACAATAAAATAAGACAAAAGTATTGTGCAAACACTGGAATAAGAGTGATGAAGCCACCACCCTTGGTAGATGGTAGGATTTTCTACCTAGAAAATAAAAAACAAATCAGAAAGCTTTTAGAATTAATATGAGGATTCAGTGAATTGGCCAAATATCAAAAGCCCCCAAATCAAAAATGTACTGTTACCTGGCAATAGAATATGAAAAATAGATGCTACTCATAATAATAATAAAGACCAAAATGCCTAGGAGTAAACCTAATAACAAATGTATAAGATGTATATTAAGAAAACTGGAACACTCTATTGAAAAACTTAAAAAAAAGTGATGACGAATGGAGAGATCTATGGTATTTCTGGATGGGAACACAGAACATAAACTTATTTGTTTTCAAGTTAATCTATAAATTCAGTGTCATTCCAATCAAAATTTCTTGTGATTTTTCTCAAAGTAAAAATATACTTGAATGGTAGACTATGAAATGCCAAATACAACAGTGATTTTGACCTAGACACAGAAAGATGAATAAATTGAATAGACTTGAGAGTCCAGAGTCATGTATGTATTGCATTTAAACACTTATAAATGGTGCACAGACAATTCTACTTGGAAAAAGTGTTTCACATCTTATACCATATATGAAAAGAAGTTCCATGTGGTTTTGTCTTAGTCAGCATTCTCACAGCTATAATCCAAAGACCTGACCATGTAATTTAGAGGAAGGAAGATTTATTTGGAGATGTTGAGTTCAGTCCACATGAGGCCAGTGTCTTCAGAATTCAAGGCGTGGTGGCGGGAAACTGAGAGAGGGAGAGGTTAAGGCAGAGCAAGGGAACAATCAAGGGTAGGAGGAGCCATATATAATCCCCAAGGCTGCACCCCCAGGGACCCACCTGCTCCAGCTACACCCTAACATCCTGGGCCACCACCCAGATAAATCCATTACAATGAATTTGTCTGCTGCTGGGATTGCAACTGTCATGACTCGACTCAATGACATCAACTCCAAACACCAGTTCATGAGCTCTTGACGGGCCACTCTATATCTAACTATAACATGTTTGAAGATATAAACTAAACCCAGCAAAACTCTAAAAGTACAAGAACATCATAGAGGGCATTTGAAAAACCTTTAGGTGGAGAAAAATTTCCTAATTAAGATGCAGAACATATACCTTAAAGATGCACAGCTCAAAGTTTTAAACTTGCCCGTGAACCAAGTTTAAATACTAGCAGTGTAATGGGAGAAACAACATAAATAATAAATAAAAGATTCGTTTCTATAATATATCAAGCACCCGCTAATCAATAAGACAAATGATCCAACAGAAAAATGGACAACTGATAAGGAAAAATGTATCCATAATATGTTGGAATGTGAAAAATTAGTGAGCTAACTTCCCCCCAAATTGCAAATTAAAATGATAAGTAATGAGCGTTTTTTATATATTTTGCTAGCAAAAATAATATTCAATGTTGAAGATTATTAATGTGGGAAAATTAACACTGTCATATATTATTGATAGAAGTCTAAATTAGCAAACAATTTTGGAAGAGCATTTTGGTAATTTATACCCCAATTTAAATACCTATTTCCTTTAATTCAGATTTTCTATCACATAGAACATTCACATATATGCACAAAGATAAATACGTAAGAATTATTTGTAAGATTAAATAAACTGGAAATGACCTATATGTCCATCCTTAGTAACTGGTAATAAACAGCCTATGAAACCAATACAAAGAATGACAGATTAATATGCTCTGAAATGAACTCTAAGATGTAACATTAAATAAAAAAAGTTTTGTTTCAGAAAAATATGCACAATATTCATTTAGGTATGCAAGAGTGAAGATATATTTAAATCGATGTCTCTAGCCATAAATCCATATCTTTTCACACATATGCATAGAAAAAGACCTGGAAGGATATACTGGTTGCCTAAGGGCGTGGCCTTATTTTAAGGAGGTAAAATGGGAATATTTTGCTTATTTTATTTAATTCTTTAGAATTAGAACTTTTAGAAAGCATAATTCTTGTATTACCTTTGTAATTTTAAGCATTGCTACCCTACTTTCCCTCCTAAGCACTGGGCAGGAAGAGTTCTGAGTTTCAATGACTAATACTCTCACTCTAGGGGAAGTGGTGTCTTCAAAAGCCCTGAATGGGTCTGCATGTGTCTGGGGCTCTCCTCTAGGACTCTGCACCCTCTGCAACCTGTGGTCCTGCTAACCAGAGGTGCATTCATGCATGGATGAATTTGAAATGCAGGCTCCTAGCAGAGAATTAGGAAGTGGTTTAGCAACTTAGAATTCCAAGTTATTATATAACATATAGAGCTACCATAGAAAACTAGAAAGAAGTGATTGTGTTCCACATCAGAAATTGTTACCTATGGAAGACCTAATAACTATAATATCTGTGGAAACAAGAAGAATTAAAAGAATTCTTTAGGCATGAAGTGCCATCTCCCTGGATGTACCCATTTCACAGATGAAGAAAGGGAATAGAAAGATGTGTGTGGACTTTTCTCTGTCCATTTTGTGGCAGATCAACGTAAAACCCTAAATCTTACTGCTCACCGAGTAGCAATATAACCAAAGCTGTCATTGTTGAATAGACTTGTAAGAGGAACAATTTTTAGGGAAAAGTAATTCCATTAAAATCATAAAAAAGAGCCAGGTGTTGTGGCACACGCTTGTAATCCCAGTACTTGGGAGGCTGAGACAGGAGGATCGCAGGTTTGCGGCCAGCCTCAGATACTTAGTGAGGCCTTCTGCAACTTAGTGAGACCCTATTTCAAAATAAAAAATAAAATAGGGCTGGGGTGCAGCTCAGAGGTAGAATGCCTCTGGGTTCAATCCCCTGTACCACACAAAAATTAAAAAGCAAGTAAAAGTTAAGCAGGTGAAAACTATAGACATGAAAAGAACTTTATTTTCTTGTCCTTCAACTCTGCCTCACCAAAATGTAAAAGATTTTCCTAGTGATGATGAAAGTCAGAGACAGTAGCAGTAGGAAGGCTTTGTGTGAGAGGTGGTCATGATGGGCAAACTCTAAATGTGAATATTTTGGCAATAAAATGCCATAAAATAACTGTGAGAGAAGACCACATATGGCATTATAGCTACTGAATACAGAGAGAAAACATTCTATCCAGGGGAAATAAGAACCACACAGACAGTGAGATAAAGGGCAGGTGAAGCCTACTTATTTCATGGTTAATTTTTGTTTGTTTTTTGGTTCTAGAGATTGAAACCATGGGAATTCTACCTCTGAGCTACACTCCCAGCCTTTTTAATTATTTATTTATTTATTTATTTATTTATTTATTGTTTTGCTTGCAGTACTGGGGATTGAACTAGGGGCATTCTACCTCCGAGCTACACCCCCAGCCCTATTTTTTTTTTTATTCTTTGTTTTGAAACAGGGTCTCACTAAGTTGCGGAAGGCCTCACTAAGTAGCTGAGGCTGGCCGCGAACCCAGATCCTCCGGTCTCAGCCTCCCAAGTACTGGGATTACAAACCTGCGCCACCACACCCCGCCCCTTTTTATTTTTGAAATAAGGTCTCACTAAGTTGCTGAGGGTCTTGCTAAATTGCTGAGGCTTGCCTCGAACCTATGATCCTCCTGTCTCAGCCTCCCAAGTACTGGGATGACAGGCAGGTGCCACTGTGTCCGGCTCATGATTAATCTTCAGTTTTTCAGATTAGAATTCTGACTTTTAAAAGGAGTAATAAAGTGCAGTGCACAAAAATGAGGGGAACACAGCGCTCAGTGGGCACTGCGAGGCGATTGTGATGTATCTTACACATGTGGAGCTGCCCTGCAAAACTTTTATAATAAAACTGGGCATCGATGATGTGAAGGCATAGAATTTCTGATTATTATGAATAATCAAATCTCACAGAATATATACAATTTAGTCTAGCCTGTAGTTTCATAGGACTTCCTTGCCATATGTTTCTTAACACTCCATAGAAGGAACCATCAATCCTAAGCAATTGAGTTATTATATTTTTTAATGTGCTACTGTGATTGAACCCAGGGGTGTTCTACCTCTAAGTTATATCCTCAGCTCTATTTATATTTTTGTTTTGAAACAGGGTCTTGCTAAGTCACTGAGGGTCTCACTAAGTTGTGAGGCTGGCCTTGAACCTATGATCCTCCTGTCTCAGCCCCCCCCAAGTACTGGGATTATGACTGTGCACCATCATGCCTGGCTGCAATTCAGTTTTATCTTTGATTTGCGTGAATACGAATTTTTCTTTCCAGGACCTGTCTGCAACTCCCTCCATTTTCTGGATCACTCTGGATTTTAGAGCACACACACCAATCACCAATCATATGACTTGGTGAATGTTCCCTGTAAGAGCCAAAATAGCAAATGTTTTAGGCTCTGTGGGCCTTGAGGTCTCTGTTGCAACTATACAGTTGGTCTCAGTGTAAAAGCAGCCACAGACACTATGTAAATGAATGAGCACTGCTGGGTTCCAGTTCTACTTTATTTATGGACACTGAAACATACATTTCATATAATGTCTATATTATGGTATATTACTGTTGATATTTTTAAACCAGTTTAAAATGGAAAAGCCTCTTAGCTTGCTGGTTGTACAAAAACAAGTAATGGGCTAGATTTGATTCCTGGGATGTGGTTTGCTGAGCCCTAACCTAAACCAGAGAAAGAGAGAGAGAGAGTTTTAATCATGAAATTGCTTTCAAAAATATTTTGACCTTGGGTTCAATCCCCGGTACTGCAAAAAAAAATATTTTGACCTTGAATTTTTTTTGTTTTCTTTTTTATTTTTATTAGTGCATTGCAAACATACATCTTAAAGGATTTCAGGGTAGATGACGTATACATGCACTCATTGGTCAATTAGCCCTCCCCCAATTCCCACCCCACCCGCCTCTCCCTTCCCTCTTTCCCATTTTCAGCATAGTAGTTGACTTTGATATCTTTGTGTAAGTCCATCCCATGCTCCAGTTTGTTTCCCTCTCTTTCCCTCCCATCTCTCCCAGTTAGTCCGCCTTCTTCACTCATCTGAGGTTTTCTCTCTTTGTGGTTCCTTCTGTGCAGGGTCGTGGCTCCTCCTACCCTGACCTCTGCACTGGGTACTATGGGGTGGGGCCAGAGGCTCCCCCCTCCCCACATCCCCAGTGTTGGCGTGAGGGGTTCTCCAGAGGCAGGGCCAAGGGCTCACCCACCCTGCAGCTCCGGGGAGGAGGGGTTCTCCAGGGGTGGGGCCAAGGGCTTGCCCACCCTGTGTCCTTAGCGCTGGGGGTCTGCAGGGACGGGGCCAAGGGCTCACCCACCCTGTGTCCCCACCACTGGGGGATCTCTGGGGGCGGGGCCAGGGGCTCATCTGCCCCGCATCCCCAGTGCGGGGGGGGCCTTCAGGGGCGGGGCCCAGGGCTCTCCCATCCCGCGTCTCCAGCGCTGGAGGGTCTCTGGGGGTAGGGCCAAGGGCTCACCCGCCCTGCGTCCCCAGTGCTCGAGGGAGGGGTTCTCTGGGAGCGGGGCCAAGGGTTCACCCACCCCGCATTCCCAGTGCTGTGGGGGTGTCTCTGTGGGCTCCCCTCCCTGTGCTCCCAGTGCCGGGGTGAGTGATTCTTTAGGGGCAGGGCCAAGGGCTCACCTGCCCTGTGTCCCCAGCGCCGGGGGTCTTTGGGGACAGGGCCACGGACTCACTCGCCCCACATCTCCAGCACCGGGGGATTTATGGGGGCAGGACCCAGGGCTCTCCTGCCCCACGACCCCAGCGCCGGAGAGAGGTCTCCGGGGGCAGGGCCCAGGGCACTCCTGCCCTGCATCCCCAGCACCAGGGGAGCCTCTGGGGGCAGGGCAAAGGGCTTACCCACCTTGCATCCCCAGTGCTAGGGGGAGGGGTTCTCTGGGAGCGGGGCCAAGGGATCACCTGCCCTGCGTCCCCAGCACCAGGGTGAGGGGTTCCCTGGGGGTGGGGGCTGATGGCTCACCCGCCCCGCATCCCCAGCGCCAGAGGGGGGTGTCTTCAGGGGCAGGGCCGAGGCTCACCTGCCCTGTGTCCTCAGTGCCAGGGGGAGGGGTTCTCCAGGGGCGGGGCTGAGGGCTCGCTCACCCACGTCCCCAGCGCCAGGGAGTCTCCAGGAGCGGGGCCAAGGGCTCACCTGCCCTGCGTACCCAGCACCGGGAGGAGGGCTTCTCTGGAGGCGGGGCCAAGGGCTTACCCACCCGCATTGACAGCCCCGGAGGGAGGGGTTCTCTGGGGGCAGGGCTGAGGGCTTGCCCGCCCCATGTCCCCAGAGCTGGGATTCTCCAGGGGCGGGGCTGAGGGCTCACCCATCCTGTGTCCCCAGTGCTGGGGGGTCTTTGGAGAGCAGGGCCAAGGGCTCACCCTCCCCATGTCCCCAGGGCTACTCTGGGAGTGGGGCCAAGGGCTCACCTGTCCTGTGTCCCCATCACAGAGGGGAGGGGTTCATTGGGGGCAGAGCCAAGGGCTTGCCCTTCCTGCCTCCCCAGCACTGGGGGGGGAGGGTTCTCTGGAGGTGGGGCCAAAGGCTCACCCACCCTGAGTCCCCAGTACCGGGGGTTCTCCAAGGGTGGGGCCAAGGGCTCACCCGCTCTGTGTTCCCTGTGCTGGGGGGAGGGGTTCTCTGGGGGCGGAGCAGAAGGCTGGCCCACCCCGCATCCCCAGCGCCAGGGTCTCTGAGGTTGGGGCTGAAGGTTTGCCTGACCCGCATCCCCAGTGTGGGAGGGAGGTCTCTGGGGGTGGGGCTGGGGGCTGACCCGCCCATATTCTCTGTGGTTGGCCATTGGGGAGGGGGGCATGTCTCATCTACCTATGTCCTCAGTTCTGGGGTGTTCCAGGACAGTGTTGGGTGGCTCATGGGAGGGGCCATGGCTTACTGGCTCCCATTCTCAGAGTTGGGCTGCTCCTGTGTATGGCCACCTCTTCTTTGTTTCTCCTCATTGCACTTGTTGCTGGGGCAGAGGCTCACGGCCCACCCCTTGAAACCATTGTCGTTGTAGATGCGGGTCTGGATTGACTTGGGCTTCATCATGTTCCAAAGTTGGTCGGTTTCAATGGTGGTCTATAGTTGCTGGTTTCACAAGGATCTGCTGTCTTTTTGCTGTTGGTCTCCGGGAGTTACTGCGTAAGTGTGGCCCCACATTTTCCTTGCTGAGATGTTCCAGGGGGCCATGCTGTGTTCATCCAGGTCTTCAGTGCTGTGGTGTTCTGCGCCAGTGCTAGGCTACTCCAGAGGGGCCATGTTTTACCCACTCTTCTTTTTCTCGGTGTTGGGGTGCTCCTATGCCTGGCTGCCTCATCCATGTCTCTCTGTGTCACTTTCTTTGCAGGGACTGAGGTTCGCGTCCCACCCTTTGCAGTCGCCACCATTGTAGGTGTGGATTTTGTTCAACTTGGGCTTCATCATGGTCCGATGTCAACTGCTTTTGATGGTGGACTATAATCGCTGGTTTCAAAAGAATCAGCTGTTTCTTTGCTGGAGGATTCTGGGGGTTGCGGTGCTGGGGTGGCTCAGCCAAGATGGCACCTTTGTCTCGACTGTCCGCTTACCAGGTGAGATGCTTTGAGCTCCCTGCCGCCCTCCGCTCCTTCCACTGACTCACAGTCCTCTGCACTTTGGCTCTAATCACTAATCATTTTGTTGAGTTTTGGCTGTTCTGCTTTTCTTGTCAAGAAGCAGTCTTCCCGCTGTCTGGGCTCTGACTCTTGGAGTGCCAGCGACACACTGCCTCTCTCTTTCCCACCATCTCGGTTCTCCCCTGTAAGGCCTCTTTGGCTCTGGCCAGCTCCTGCTCCTTCAGTGTCAACTGGACACTGAGCTCCATGGCCGAGAGGACCTCAGCAGCCTTGCCGCCCTGAGAGTCCTCCAGGTCCTTGGCCAACATCTCCTTCATCTGCTTCCTGGAGCCAGGACCCCTCTTCCTGCAGGAGCCCAGGCTGGCTGCAATCTCCATCTGCTGGAGCCGGGAGTGCCAATGCGCAGGGCCGATCACCGGGCCCCGCTGCATCTTCGCACAGCTCTTAGGCTGCAGGCCTGGTGGTCGCGTGGGCCCCACCCTATTATGTTTTTAAAAATGGTTGAACGACCTCTGGGCACCAGGGTGCGGGCAGGAGAGGGTGCTGGGGAGCAGTGAGCTGTCTCCGTGCCAGGCTCAGCGGCAGCCAGTGCCTGGAGCTCTGTAGCCGGGCCACAGTGGTGCCTGCCTCCTTGTCTTCTTCATGGGCTCTGAGCTGGGACGCAGCTACTGCCCCGGCCCCGCAGCCTCCTCCCCGCCCTACTTTTCTTTTAAGAAGCAGTCTTCCTGCCGGCCGAGTTCCGAGTTTCAGAGTGCTGGCTACATGCTTCTTCCTTTTATCTCACTCACCGGTGATCTGTGGATTTGGTTCGACATGGATTTCATCTTGGTCCGATGTCAACTGCTTTCGATGGTGGACTATAATCGCCGGTTTCACAAGAATCAGCTGCTTCTTTGCTGGAGGATTCCGGGAGCCGCGGTGCTGGCGCGGCTCAGCCAAGATGGCGCCTTTGTCTCCACTCTCCGCTTACCAGGTGAACTGCTTTGATCTTCCTACCGCCCTCTGATCTTTCCACTGCCTTGCATTCCGCTGCACTTTGTCTCCCATTGTTTTGTTGAGTTTTAGCTGCCCTTGTTTTGTCAAGAAGCCGTCTTCCTGCCTACTGAGCTCCAACTTGGAGCGCGGGCAAGACGACTGCTTCTCGCTATCCCGCCATCTTCCTTCTCCTCTGTCTTTTTTAAAGCCACTTCTAATTTAATGGTTGCCGGCAAAGTCTTGAAATGTATTCAAACACTAAGCTAGCATGTGCAAGGCCCTGAGTTCCATTCCCAGTGCTCTTTCTGTTGTTCCGGAAACATCTTCAGCGTGGCGGCGATCGTGCTGGCGACAGTGGCTGTGGCAGACTTTGCTGACTCAAAGGCGCGGCGGCGGCAGTGACAGGAGCACACCCGAGCGCAGCCGAGCGACACGAGCCTGACCTTGAATTATTAAGAGAGAGGTTTTTTGCAGTGCTATGATAGTAGTAATAGTGGTTAATAGTAGTAATAATAATAATGACAGTAGTAATAATGGTTAATACCTCTGTACCACTCTACACGCCTATTTGCTTTTCAAAGTACTTTACCTCTATTGATGTCACTGAATTCTCATAAGAAACCAATGAGATAAGAACGATTATAACCATACCTATTTTACAGATAAGGAAGCTGAGGAACAGGAAGTTTCAATGACTTGCCCAGATTCTCCACATTAGAGCAAACTGTAGGGCCTAGACGGTCCTGTAAGGTTCAGTCCCCGCACATGCGCACTGAGCGGCGAGCGTGCCTTTCTGCTTCAGTATTATCCATATGGTCTTGATAGTTTAGTAGGACGTTTTCATTTAGAATCTGTCTGAGAAGTAGAATCTGAAATGAGAGGGATGGAAAAAGGCCAAGTCACCTTTTATTTCCAGTTGATACATATTTTATCAGCATTCTTGAATAACATAGTTTAGCAGGCAGACTAGTAATCACAGGCAGTCTTCCTGTCTTTCACATGAAATGAGAAAGCTTTATTAGCTCGATTGATCGGTACTGAAGGTAGGGATGGCTTTATGAGTTTGCACGTGTCTTACCTGAAATAAAAATAAATAGTGTTGTTGACGTTGGACCTACTGGGGACTGGGTGGATGGGGCTGTTCTTGGGAAACCCACTGGGCCCCAGGCAGCAGTTTGTCTTTTAATTTAACTCTCAGGTCAATCTATCAAACAAGTCATGGAAACAGACTATGGATCATAAAGAGAAAATTGGTTATCAAGAATCTCAAGACTATGAACATTGTCTCAAATATATCACCGATTGTAATAAGACTACGAAGCAAACCATGTCTGTATTGTGTGTGTGTGTGGGGGGGCAACTCTTCTCCTCTTATATGGAAAGGGCAAGATGTACCCTGGAAAAACCTGTAGATTTTGCCAAATTCAAGTTGTACAACTTTTGAGTTGATTAATACTTAATCAATTCCTTTACTTCCCTAGCATCCAATTACTTCACTAAAAAAAAATGAGGACGGTATTATTAACAAACCCACAGGCTTGTTGGAAAGATTAAATGAGATAAGGCACATGCATTGTAACTGTAAAAAGTAAAAAGAACAATGCATAGATCAATCTCTTATTAAAGCCAGCGGGAAAAGACAAATCAAGTTGTACCCTTTTGCTTAAGTATAAAGGAACTGTATTACTGCCTATATCAGCAAATTCAGTTAAGACATTTGCTATTTATTTTCTCAACAAGAGCTGGAAAGCAACTAATAGTATAACTATCACCAAATATGGCTTCAGAGACCTGCAAAAATGTGTATATTCATTTTAATTTGAACTAAAGTATGCAGAGTCAGCATCCCCTCCGAGATGTCTTAGGGGAGAGATTGTATTAAAATATTTGTTTTATATTCCTTTTAATGAGAAACATTTTCCCAGTTATGGTCTAAACTCTTTATATTTTTTAAGAAATGAAAACTCAATTACTCAAGTGAAAAATATGTGCACTGCATCTTTGGGAGGAGGTAGGCTATTTGATAAAAAAAATCCCAGCACTTCTAGTAGTTTTTAGGCAGGATTAACATTCAAGAACAAATTGAATTTCTGTCCTGCTTCAGATCCTTTAAAGTGCCAATATTATTGTTTTTGTTTTGTTTTTCGTTTTTGAGGTAGTAGGGATTGAACCCAGGGGCATTCTACCTCCGAGCTATACTCCCAGTCCTATTTTTTGTTCTTTATTTTGAAACAGGGTCTCACTAAGTTGTGGGGGCTCTCACTAAGTAGCTGAGGCTGGCCACGAACCCGGATCCTCAAGTCTCAGCCTCCCAAGTACTGGGATTACAAGCATGTGCCACTACGCCTGGCTTTGTTTTTGAGGTTAACTTTTTTTTTTACTAGCCAGCTCTGCCACCATCCAAAATTAAATTCTTGACTGGCTGGCTGACTGGCTGGCTGGCTGGCGGCTGGCTGTATTTATTTATTTATTTATTTATTTATTTATTTATTTATTTATTTATTATCTATTTATTTTGTGGTACTAAGGATTGAACTCAGAGGCATTCTACCTCTGAGCTACACCCCCAGCCCTTTTTTATTTTTTGTTTTGAAACAAGGTCTTGGTAGGCTGCTGAGAGTCTCGCTATGTTACTGAGGCTGTCCTTGAACCTGTGATCCTCCTGTCTCAGCCTCCCCAAATATAGGGATTCCAGGCGTGTGCCACCATGCCTAGCTCTTGGTTTACTTTGAAATTATCTTGTTCTTAGTGGGATAAAGTTGACCTTCTTTGTGGTTTCAAGAGAATGGAGGAGAGGTGGAGTGTGGGCTGTATGGTAGCTGGAGGGGAAGTTCTTGAGGTCAAGTGCATGCTGGGTGATTTCGGTCAGATACACACACATGCTCAGCTCTAAGAGGAATGCTGGGGCAGAGCGTCTTTGCTGCAGAAGCTCAGGTGAGGCTGTTCTTACTTTCTTTGGAACAAAACCATAATCAGTTATCAATTATTCTAACAACAATCAGTCACGACATATCAATCGGACGTGGAGGAGCCAAACAGAATTTCATCTGTGACTGCTGAGGACAAGCTAAGTGGTCCCTGAATTCCCCTGATACCAGGATGATTTTTTGGAGAGAAACTTGAATACTGGCAACATCTCATTTTAATGAATTCGAGGGAGATGCAAGTAGCTTTGTTACATTCCCATTACATCTAGATGGACCCTATTAAATGGAGCACAGAGGTGGTGTTTTTTATTTGATGTAGTTTATCTACATAAAGCGGGCATTCCGTTTCTATGTCCTGGTTTTTATTTTTTTTAAATAACACTTCATTTTTATCTCCCTTTTATTCTGTACCATATTGAACTGCCAGCCCTGGAGAGATTTCATCCCTGACCCTTAGATCTGGCCATTTCCTCACTCATTCCTTTCCAACCTTCTTCACTCCTCGGAGACACTAATATAACACGACTAGAGCAGGCGGCAGCACTAATTCTGAACCATAACCGCGTTTTCATTAAGCAGATCGACCGCCCTGTGGACAGGGACTTGCGAACACATCTGTTTGACAGGGTATTTCATTTCCTATAATTTTCTGAAACTACATTGGCAGAGTATCGTTCTTATAAGCCATCCCCAGAGACAAGGGCAGAGTTTAGCTCAACAGAATTCTGAGTTGCAATGCTGGTTATGACTGCGGGATTCTTCTTGTGTTCATTTGCTGCCTTCTGTGGATGAAGTTAATCTCCGAGTTAGTGTGGTTTAGAGAGTTCATCTTCACCCAGCGATGGATCTGAGCCTCTGTGGAGTTGCCTGTCTTTCTCTTGCCCGAGCCCTCTGGGTCATTTGGTGCACAATGACAAGGCTGTTGGTCTTCGTTAGGAAGAAAATTTGTGGAAGAATGAGCATGATTTATGTCAACGTAACTGATTCTACAGAAGTTATATCCATTGATCTTGTCGAATAAAACCATTTTCAGCTGAGATCATAAGAGGCAAGAGCATGAATCCTATTGGTCTTTTATTTTTTCCATTGGTTTATTTGATTGGAGGAGTTAGCATTATTCCTTGAGTAACATCCCTTTTGTCTTTTCTGAAGTCTTGTAAAATGCATCTTAAATGAAGGACACAACATAACTGTTTCTCTGACCCTGGCTTTCAGATGAGTGGCACACAATGGGGCAGTAGTTTTTTTGGGGGGGGTACTGGGGATTGAACTCAGGAGCACTCTACCTCCAAGCCACACACCCCCTCCCTATTTTATTCTCTCTCTTTCTCAATATATATATAATTTCTTTTTTTTTGTGGTACTGGAGATTGACCCCAGGGGCACTCTACCTCCAGGCTACACCCCCATACCTATTTTTTATTCTTTACTTTGAAACAGGGTCTCACTAAGTTGCAGAGGGCCTCACTAAGTAGCTGAGGCTGGCTGCGAACCCCGATTCTCCGGTCCCAGCCTCCCAAGTACTGGGATTACAAGCGTGCCCCACCACGCCTGGCTTTTATTCTATATTTTGAAACAGTATCTCTCTAGGTTGCTGAATGAAGGTCTCACTACGTTGCTGCGGCTGGCCACAAACCTGTGAACCTCCTGTTTCAGTCTCCCACGTACTGGGATTACAGTTGTGCGCCACCACACCTAGCATGTCTGTCTGTAACTAGTTCCAGAAAGATTTTTCATGAGAGGAAACATAGCTCTAGATGGGCCACCACTGAATTCTTTAGGACAGATTTTTGCCATGTTAGTTTAGGTCAGTGGAGGGCAAGTCTGTTCCCCAGTGCCTTTCATGGAGCATCTGACAATATTTTTTGACTGCTAGAACCTGAGGGTCGTGGTGATTCCAGCGGGTTGAAGCCTGGGTCACATTTTCTCCTCTTCAGGCACATGTCTCCATCCTTGGGCCCAGGTGGATAGTGAGGTGTGGGTACCACTGGATGCTATTTTTCTGAATAAAGACCATTACTGAATTCCCTGTTTTCAGCTCATTTCATACCTACTCTGTAGCCAGCATCTCTCCTGGATTTCAAAGAGCTCATCTTCTCCCACCACCTGTGCAGCCTTTCTTTGGGGATTAGTGCCTTTAACAGCCTTACCAGAATATATAACTATTCCTTGCCAAGGTTTCTTTTTACCAATATTTTATTTTATTTATTCTGATTTTAATTGTTGTGATTGATAACAAAAAGTGTGTAAGAGAGTCTAGACTATAGCCTCAAGAATGGAGTTTGGACATCCCCCCCCTTTTGATTGTGACCCCAGCAGGTCTCTAACACTTTGGAGAATCAGTCCCCGAGGGTCCCTCTGACCTTTGAAGATAGCCTCTTAGGAGGGTCCACAACACACTAGTACGATGGTGGCGCTTGGCAACCATTAAATCAGATGAGGTTCCTTTAAGATAGCAACAGGGGTCTTCAGAGCTTTCCCAGGTGAGGGACACTTGGCTCCACATGGGAAGGCTGTGACGTGGAAACTCTGGCATCCACCGCGCATCGATTCCCACATTGGGCTAGGTGCCAGCTAACCCGTGTCGTGACCGAGAAGTGGGAGGAAGCCGCCCGGAGAGGAGACGCTTCTGGTCATCCTTCCCATGTTCAACTTTCCAAAATAGGCAGCCGGTCTGAGGCATTTCTGTGGCATCTGGGGAAGCAGGCTTGAAGCTCAGGGTCCTATAGTGGGAAGGGTTATAGACTGGCTGGTTCTGCTCCTGCTCCTCCACTTTCTTCTTTCTTCCTTCTTTCCTCCCCCTCCCCTCCCCTCCCCTTTCTCCTCCCCCT